>JAVLVB010000668.1:7067150-7077475 GCA_032876305.1 Orestias chungarensis | reverse complement strand
CAACTGTATGTGCCAGTGTTTCATTTTCTAACTGACCCCCCCCCCCCCCTTCCGTAGTATTATGAAGGTTTTTTCTACAAGGACTTCAAGCACGGTGATGGAGTCTACTGGTGGCCCACAGGCCACAAGTTCACCGGCAAGTTCTACCTAAACAGAAAAGAAGGTTATGGTCATTTAGAATACCCAGGTGGAGCCATCTCCCAGGTTAGGCAGGAGCAATTACGGCCTAAAAAGGAAGGGGCCTTCTGTTTCAATAAAACATCTTCTCCTTCCACATGTTTAGGGTTTGTACCACAGAGACCAGAGGTTTGGTCCAGTTGTGCTCACCTATCCGGATGGGAGACAGGATGTGGGGCTGTGGCTCGGCCAGCGCCTGCTAAACCTCTGTTCTCCTGTGAAAGAAGCAGCCTTTAGTCTGCACAGTTTTCCAGATTATGCATCCTTCATCCGGCCTTCTGATGGTGAAGCCTCAAAGACTGAGGTATGTGCTGTCGTGTTTTGACATAAACGGAAGCTTCAAATTGGTTTTATTGTTGTTATTTTCAATAGGGTAAAAGTTTTGTTGATTTTCTTGTTTTTTTTCCGTAGATTAGACAGTTTATGTTATAAATTGTCCTGTCTTTCTTGTCTTTTTTATTTTGTAGGGACAATTTTACAAGAATGCTGTACAGGTGTCCTATAATATTACAGGCTTTTGTCATTGTCCTCCATAGATGTTTACATTTCTTGTTATAGTCTTTAACTTTCCCCATAAGCATGTTTGAGTTAAGTCTGCAGGGGAATTGGTTTTCTGTTTTACAAAAACCTAATTTTATATGAAGTGTACAAAGGTCTAAGAAATGGATTAACCCAATATAACATTTTTTTTGCCTGTCCTACATCCTTGTTTTACATGAAAAAACTATTACTAGACTCCACCTTCGCTTATGACCATCTGAGCCCCGTTTACTGTCCAAATTAATGCAGTAGGTCTAGAGAACTTCACCAATGAAGCCCATATAAATCTTTTTTTAAATGATAATCAAAGTACTATTTAGAAGATTCATGAAGTTAAGATTGTTTACAAATCTCTAAAGTGTACTGATAAACGTCTCCGGCTTTATTTGTGTGCTTATTTATTTCTGCTCTCTTTTCAAGCCTCAGAGGCTCTCAAGCGGTTCATTCTCAAAATCTCTCGCAGGTTTTCAGGTAAAATGCTACGGTAGTAAAATCTCCGGTTAGCTTTTGTACAGACTGAATGCAGATCGGTTTATTCCCCCTATCTGCCTCAGGTGGACAAAGACGGAGATCTACTGTGGGACGAGAGTTTTATCCTTCCACCTGGCATTGAGAATTACTCCACAGATGGCGAGCATTTGCCGCTTCCTGCAGCCCGCAGAGCAGAGTTGGATCGACTCTTTCACGGTGAGCTGTGGAAGCCAGATGCTCATTCACACCA
The DNA here is from genome assembly GCA_032876305.1 of Orestias chungarensis. Classification (NCBI taxonomy): domain Eukaryota; kingdom Metazoa; phylum Chordata; class Actinopteri; order Cyprinodontiformes; family Cyprinodontidae; genus Orestias; species Orestias chungarensis. Next base: position 7,076,037 of record JAVLVB010000668.1, on the reverse strand, counting down.
AGGATATGAAAGGGAGCCTCTCTCTGCTCTCCCCCTACATGTCCGCATGCGGGCTAACATTCACAAACACAGGTTAGACACGTTTAGAGTGTTAGGAGTGTTTGAGCAATGTACTGAGATAAATTTTCTGTTTGATCCGTGCCTGCATCTTTATTTCAGACTACAGGCCCAAAATGTCGGCTGGGATGTTGCAGCTGTTCTCTCTCTGAACAGGGCTGGCTTTGGTCCTAAAGGGCCTTTGGAGGTCAGTTCAGAACAAATGATTCAGCACAGCTTCAGAGGGGAACTGCAGGCAGTGTCACAAATTCTCCAAACTGGCTTGGTCTATCCGGATGTAGCAGATTCACGAGGACAAACCGCACTGATAGCTGCAAATGTAAGATCTCGTGAAAGAAATCTGCCAAATTTTCATGCAGTTGTACTTCTCTCCTAATGTCTTTGTGTTGTTTTCCGTGTCTTCTCGTGTCAGGTAAACTGCCATAATGAAGTGATAAATCTGTTGCTGGATCAAGGTGTTGATATTGACAAGCTGAACGCCGAAGGAATGTCTGCCCTCGCTGTGTGCCATGTCCTCTGCTATCCTTTTCAATCTCTGCACACAACTTTGATTGAACCAGTCATCAAAACTCCAGTAAGAAAATGTCCAATGAAGCTTAATGCCTATTCATACATCCGCTGTCTATTCCCATATATCGTTGCGGGGACGTGGAGGGAGGTAATGCCAGTCTACAGCCGTCACCCTTGACAGTTCGCCAGTCCTTCACAAAGCAACACAGAGATACACATTAAAAACAAGAACTTACACACACACACACACACACACACACACACACACACACACACAACTAAGGGCCATTTAGACAAACCAATTAACCTAACAAACATGTTTTTGGACTGTGGGAATGCCTGGTGAGGACCCATATGTACACAAGGAGAACATACCAACTCCCTGCAGAAAAAGCCCGGGGTGGGATGTGGGCTATCTTGCTGAAAGGCAACAGTGCTAGCAAATGTGTAACTTTTCTGCCCATTGCCTATACAATGCCTTGTGAATGTGTTTATTCCTTCAAATAAGTCATGGTTTTGGAAAAGATTTAATAAGCCATGAAGCATGCAAGCTTACCCAGAAGCACCTGAGCACACAGGCTGGATAAGACAGGCATTAATCAGACATTGGAGAAGCTGGTGCTCTACAGCTTTGTTACTTTTGAACTTGATACAGTGATCTTTAACGGACAAGTTGCATGAAGAAACTAGTAATTTTTAGGTGTGCCACAAGCTAAGAAATGGCCACAGCAAACATGGAAGGTGTTTTGGTTCCCTGAGACCAGAACTAAACTTGGATTTTATGTCAAACCGATTACACCAACCACACTGAGACATGGTGAGGACACCATCATACTGTGGTGATGAGGTTTCTTCTGCAGCAACAGGAGAGCTGGGCAGAGTTTGTGGAAATTTAGGCTAGACTAGAACTAAATACGGGGGAATTGCTTTAAAAAAAGTTAATTCTTGGGCGGAGCTTCAGCATTTTCGAAAGGACACCTCCCGGACAAACAGTCAAGAGCTACACTAGATTAATTCAGATAAAGTTTTTCAAGTATTAATGCATCAGGATGGCCAAGTCAAAGTTCTGTCCAAAATCCTGATGGAAATCTGGGGGGGAAAAACTAATGTTTTCAGTAAAACTTCATCCAGTCCAGCTATCTCGCAAAGAAGAGTGGTTAAAAAGTTTATTCACTCGCTGTTTTGAATTGGGATTTCAACTTTTTAGGATTTTATTTGTAAAAATAAATGTTTTTTATTCTTTTTTAAAGACTATATAATGATGAACTATTTAGTGTATGCTTATCATAAAATATCTCCAAAATTGATTGAATTTTATGTTAGTAGATTTCAAAAATGTGACAAGAAACATCCGCATAATCTTTTCTATATACATTTTTTTAAGCATCTCTGCAATCTGTTGCAAGGTTTTGAGATCTCCGGTCTGTGAGAACAGACCCCACAGCAACCGGGCCAACATCACATCGAGGACGTCGGTTCCTAATACGGAACCACAGACCACTGAGAGATTTATGATGGACCAAGAAATCCCGGAAGACCCTGAGCACCTTCACGAGGAGAAGAGGAAGGAAACAGGAGAGGACGAAGGCTACGAGGACACAGAGAAAGACGGAAATGAACAGAGTATTGGAGAAGAGCTAGAAAGTGAGTTAAGAATACTTAAGGTTGAGATCAACGAAGATGTGCCGGATATAACGGGGAGAAACAACCGAGATGTTGATGAGATATCTGGTGTGAAACGCTCTGTTGAAGTGCTGGATGGACACGTTTCACTAGGAAGTGTGGAGTGGAAGGAAATTCCAGACGAGGTAGCAGGAAGTTCACGGTGAACTCATTTCCACTCTTCCCTATGATTATTAACTTTCTGAGAGCTGTTATTTTCTCTCTCTGCAGCAGGTCAAAAACAAACACCTGACCCAGAAACAGACCTTTGACTCGGCCTGTTCCGTCCGCAGCTACGACATCGCTGTGACAGAGGAGATGCTGCAGCATTCAGCCGAGGCGCTGAGTCGGACTGGGATACCCCAGCAGCGTGACTCGCAGGAGACTGTGCGCAAAATGGCTGCCATAAAAATTGAGTCCGTCCTTTTTTTTCGCCCCGTGCATGCCGGCTCCATTAGTTCTCACTCTAATAATTATGACATTAATGTGCTGTGTTTGGACAGGCACCGTGCACGTTTGAACACCCTGAAGCTTTTACTGGACCGTGGAGCTGACCCCAATCTATCGAGGGTCCCCATGCCTGTCCTCTTTTTAGCCGTAATGGCGGGCGACACTGAGGTCGTCAGAAAACTGCTCCTGTGTGGAGCTCACACTGACATCCCCCTTCCAGCAGAGGTAGGGACCTCTCTGTGGATTATCAAAAGAACATTGTTTAGTTTATATATATATTAATAAATCCGGCCAAATAGAAGCGGCATGCCAAAATTCACATAAACATATGAAAACTAACACAACAGCTCAATAGAATACAAATGAGATAGAATAAAGCGAATGAAATGCATTTGAAATAGTATAGTTCATAGATTAATTCGCTCAAAAATGAATTTAAAATCATGTTACATTTGTTAAATTTTTGTTCAGAACATGAATTTGTTTCTCTTTTTTGTTTGTAGAAGAAAGGATTTTTTCCTCTCCACATTGCTGCAGCGTTGCCCGGTCCTGAAGGTCCTGAAATCACAGAGCTACTTTTACATGCAATCACAGACTCTGATGCTCGGGCATGTGACCAGAATGAGATCTTTGAGCCAGACCTGGTGCATGTTTATTATTTTTACCCTAAAGCATATGAGACTTTTTAATATGAACCTTTTTAATATGCAAGTAAGAGTGAAATATAATAGTGTCATTCTCTGTCTGTAACAGATCTTCGTTAAGGATAAGGAAGGGCTTGGCGCTAGTAAGGATCTGGATCTGAGAGAGGGGGGCCGAACCGCCCTACACATAGCCTGCCAGAGAGAGAATCACTACTTGGTCAGTATGAACGTTCATCCTGATTCACATGAAATCTGAAACGGATTATTAGGATAATTAGTTACAAATGCCATCATGGGTTCTGAAGTTACTGACTTGTTTATTCATGTTAGAATGTGATTTTGATTTAATGTGCTATTCATTTACTGGATTTGTTGGAACATTTTTGAGTCAGTGCTCTGCTGTATTAAAAAAAATAAAAATTTGTTCTGTTGGTGTCTATTTGCCACACATAAATGTTTCAAATCAACAAAGGGAACAAAATTATGTCAAAACATTTATAATCTGAGTAAATACAGAAACTAGTTTTCAATAAGCTCGTTCAAATCCATCCTGAGCAAATGTAAAAAAAATCATTCGTTTTTTTTATTCCATTTTACTAATCACACCCAGAGTTGATCACTCACAGACATGTGGAAGCAGGAACACCGTTAAAAAGAAAATTCATCATCGTAAAGTACGACAAAAGTTCTAAGTAAGCAACAAATCGTACAAAGATCTAAATGGCTTCAAAAACAGATGAGAAACAAAGCCTTATCTCGGCAAACAACAGTAAATGCTGTTATCCACAAACAGAGAAATGATAGAACCGTGGTAAACCTTCCCACAAGGGCCCTGCCTGCAAAAATGAATGCAAGAGTGCTTAAGAGAAGCCAGACCAACATCTAAGGCATTGCTTTTCTCATTTGCCTTACCAAGTTCATGATCTGAAAACAAAAATAGAGACTAGACATGCAAGGGTATCCATTAAAATGTTCCGATGTGAACATAATGTGGACCTAGAGGAACATTTTAGAAAGAACATCATACCTATGGTTAGGATTAGTAGTGTCATTGTCTTGGACTGCTTTGCCTTTGATGGTGAGACAAAGTCTGTATTAAATTTGATGGAAATGCTCACATGGTCCAAAAAACGCAGTTCGTTATAAAAATAAGAAAAAAACCTTTTTCAGATTTTATTGTTATTTTTGTGCCTTCATAAATTACAAAAAAAATCTTTTGAAAACTATATTTTGTGTTTAGTTACCGATGATGTTTTTCTAATCCTCTATCCCTGTAGATGTAATCTATTTAAATTAGAACCTAGATTACTTTGTTAATTAGTTTTGTTTGGGTTTTGCAGAACGCCTGTAAAGTGGTCGCCCTCCTGCTCTCCCACAGAGCCAGCACTAACCTCCTCTGGAGCGGACACTCGCCCCTCTCCTTGGCAATTGCAAGCGGCAATAACTGGGTATAGCCCTACTCTCACTTTCCGGACAGTGATTGATTAAATACGCACAGGGACACGTCCAAAACTTTCCTCTTTTCTTTACTCAGGCTGTGGACGAGCTATTGAAGGGAGGTGCAGATCCTAACTTACCTTTGGGTTCCAGGGTGGGAAGTGCCCTCTGTGCCCTCGCCAACTTTAACTACCGCACATGTGGCAACAGGATTAGACTGGTAAATGCAAAAGTACAAAACTATCCTAGAATAGGTGCCGATGTCCATTTATTTGTAAGGCCATCAGGGAGAAGGTGAAACACAAGGTTTAAAGCGATATAGTTGATATATCTGAAACGACCGAGTCCAACATTAGTTGTAACGCACATGTATCTCCTTGTGTAAATGTACGGAAATAAATGTAAGGAAGTAGATACTAAAAGACTGGACAAGGACCGGAATTTATACTATCATCCCACCTAAACTGTACGTAGGCATTAGGTTTTATTTTTTATGGTTATTTTTTATCATGTGATCTGTACTCAGCTTCTTGCCTAAAGGTCATTGTAGATAGGCACCCCGCCTCACCTTCTATTGTTTTTGCCCTCCAAGGATAAGCGGTCATAAACATTGGATGGATAATCTTATTAAATCAAATTATTTATCTTTACAGTTGGGCAAGTTAGCCAAGGCTGGTGCCAATATCTTGATGCCAGTAAGAGTGGGTGAAGTGGTGGGAACTGCCATTGATTTTGCACACTACTCTTTCCAACAGGTAACCTTTAAACTGCTAATATTAAAGATTGCATCGTCTAATATTTTGTATTATTGATCTATAGTATAACTGAAGGTTCAAAGGTTTGAAAAAAAGTATTTCATCTTAGCTGTGTGCGCTTCAGTTTAAAAGTGCTTCATGCTACACTTTAGGACCAGCACAACGCTCACACTCCATTCCACGCTCTCAACATGGGAGAGAGGGAAATATTCAAAGCACGGCGCCACCTGCTGAGTGCAATGTTGGATCTCTTGAGGCAGACTGCGGGGCAGATGGAGAAGACCGGAGAGAGAGAGCGACACCTTACACTGACTAGTTAGTGCCTCATTTTTATGATTTTTTATTTTTTTTTTGCATAACAGCTGGAAACAGCTTTTTTGCAGCTGGAAAGACAATTTAGAAAATCCTTTGAGTATACAGTTCTCCACAATGTATCCATTAGTTCCTTTTTTATTTACTTCTTGACAGTTAAGTTGTTTTATTCCAGGTATGCACCAGAAATGAACCTAGTTTTAGTGTTATAACGATGACATTTGTAGTTTTATGATGCACAGATGGTATTTGGTTCCTGGAAGGTTGTATTAGGTTTATGCAAAACATCTTTACCACTCTCATGTGAAGCACATAGGCCGTCATAGGGTAGTGTTGTCATTTCTGTTTTATAAATATAATTAAAGCAATTAAACACTTTTAACATCCACAGCCTCGGAGGACCGGTCCTCAAACAGGTCAACAGATAACTTTGAACGAACATTTGAGCCGACAAAACATCACAGGTATGCACACTATCTTAATTTCGTTCTGTTTGAATATGCCTTTCTCAGTGCGGCCCCCAACCCTGTGTTTGTGAATCCTTCCCTAGGCAGCCAGCTTTCAAGTTCTGCTATCACTGCGGTCGCTCTGTGTTTGTGAAACTGATTGCTTGTGGCCGTTGCCTGAAGGTTTTCTTCTGCTCAAAGTCCTGCAAACTAAAAGCATGGGATGAAAGGCACAAGGAGGAGTGTCTACACGTTTCAGGTGGGGATCAGCAGATCGTGCAACAACCAAAGCCCGGCAAAGCTAAACAGGATCTGAAATTTGCCCGCAAAATAAAATTGAAATAAAACTATTTCATTGAGAAACTACTAAGATGTCAAAATGTAATTATTTTAAGGTTAATAGCTATATTGACTTTCTTCTCTGTTTTTTTTCCCCTTTAAATGCAGCCTCTTCTGTTGTCATTCAGGAGAGTAATGTGTTTAAAACCCAAAGAAACCCCAGACCCTTAACTGTCATGGAATCCAGGCCTGTACCTCAGCCGGTGAGCATCCCAGTGAAATCCTTAAATGTACCCCAGCCCTTTACCATGGTGGAGAAGGACCTGGAGGACCAGCTCAATTTAAAGGAAAACTACAGTTACAACTGATGGGTTTTAAAATGTTATTGAGGTTAAAAAGCAGCTGTTTCCTATTAGAAAATGAACTAAGTCATCTTTTAGTGTCACTATCCAAATACACTTAAGATGAGACTTGTGCCATAAACAGTCTTTCTCTTCATATTGTTTAGATGATTTTCTATATTAAAGATGTTTAATTAAAATAAAGTTGCAATTTTATGATCTTATTACAGTTTTATTATTTAACTGATGACTGAAATGATTTAGAAACAAAGTGATTTTTTTTTAGCACAGTTATTTTAAATGAAAGACTGTCAGACTACCTACTTTGGAACCCGTACATAAACTCCTCAGTGCAAAAGGGTGGGATCCCAGGGGTACCAAGGTGCCTGGAACACAGTGGAGTTGTGACACAGCTGATAAAAGGGGCCCGAGAGGGAACCTATATGTGCTTTAGCTGGACCTAGCTAATGCACACGGCTCTATACCCCATAAGCTGGTGGAGGTGGCACTGGAGAGGCACCTTGTCCCACGTAACATCAAGGACTTAATCATGGACTATTATGACAACTTTCACCTGAGATTCACATCTGGTTCAGTCACATCAGAGCGCCACCGGCTAGAGAAAGGGATCATCACTGGATGTACCATTTCAGTGATTCTCTTTGCCTTGGCCATGAACATGCTGGTCAAGTCTGCCCAGCCGGAGGGCAGAGGGCCCACAACCAAGTCTGGGATCCGCCAGCCCCCCATCAGGGCATTTATGGATGATCTGACAGTAACAACAACGTCAGTACCAGGGTGCAGATGGATCCTCCAGGGCTTGGAGAAGCTTACCACCTGGGCCTGCATGCGCTTCAAGCCAGAGTAATCCAGGTCTCTAGTCCTAAAGGGAGGGAGGGTGACTGACCGGTTCAGCTTCTTCCTAGGAGGCACCCAGATTCCAACAGTCACAGAGAAGCCTGTGAAAAGCCTGGGGAAGATCTTCGACTGCTCCCTGAATGATACAGCTTCTATCAGGGCTACCAATGAACAACTTAAGGGCGGGATCGGGTCCAACTCGAGGTGCCGGCTGGAGTCGAAGAGCAGCGTGCAAGCCAGTGGGTAGGGTTAAGGCAGCAGGGCGCGTGGACCAGATGGGAGGAAGCCATGAACAGAACAATCTCATGGCCGGAGTTGTGGAAGTCTGTTTACGACTTGCTGCCCAGCCCGTCAAACCTCTTCCTTTGGGGCAAGGTTGAAGTCCCATCATGTACCTTTTGGCAGGGAAGGGGAACACTGGACCACATCCTCAGCAGCTTTCCTAAGGCACTTGGAGATGGTCGCTATCGCTGACGCCACGACCAGGTGCTGAAGGCAGTTGCTGAGTCCATCCACTGTGCCATAGGCAAGGCAAGGCAAGTTTATTTGTATAGCACATTTTCGTGTACAAGACAATTCAAAGTGCTTTACATAAGAAAAAAGATCAGAAAATGAAACAATAAAATCAGTTTTGAATTTAAAAGAAAGAAAATAAAAATAAAATAATAATAATAGTAATAATATTCTCAGTTGCTATATGCACAGTTAAATAAGGCTGTTTTCAGCCTGGATTTAAACAACAGCAGAGTTGAAACCTGTCTAACCTCTTCAGGAAGACTGTTCCAGATTTTAGGAGCATAAAACTGGAATGAAGCCTTCCCCTTGTTTGGTCCTGACTCTGGGCATCAGCAGGAGGCCACTACCTGAGGTTCTCAGAGTCCTGGCTGGTTCATATGGCTCTAACATGTCAGATATGTACTTTGGGGCTAAACCATGAAGAGACTTGTACACAAGCAAGGCTGTTTTAAAATCTATTATTTGAGTGACAGGAAGCCAGTGCAGAGACTTGAGCACTGGACTAATGTGGTCATATTTCCTGGTTTTGGTCATAACTCGAGCAGCAGCATTCTGGATGTTCTGAAGCTGTCTTAAGGCCCGTTTAGAAAGCCCAGTGAGCAGGCCGTTACAGTAGTCTT
>JAVLVB010000668.1:7041788-7054077 GCA_032876305.1 Orestias chungarensis | reverse complement strand
ACACACACACACACACACACACACACACACACACACACACACACACACTATAACGCACAAAAAGCTGAAAACAGACACTGTGAGGGTTTTTCTGAGCAAGTTACAGGTTCGCCTTCGTCACTGCAGGGGAAACAAATACAACCACTGTAGGCTAATAACAATAGGCCCTGATCACCTACCAAACATCTTTCTTTTAAAAGTGGCAAAAAATAGAAATAAATGGCAGAGCACATCCCTTACATGTGCAAGAAAACTGACAAGCGCTAGGCGTTTTCTGTTTTTGATTATATTGCACTGTTTTTGACTGAAATCAGCAGATTTAAAAAGTGTATTCTCCCTCTCTCTTTGTGGTTGAAGGACATCAGCAAACACAAAGCAAGCTAGGAAAACTTACAATGCTTTTATGGACAAAAATATCTTTATTTACACAAGGTGAATATGTTCCATGTTATATTTGAATCCATGTTGAGGTAAAATGTGGTCAAAGCTAAAGTTCATGTGTAGGGACAAGGATGGACAGGTCTGTTAAACAATTTCTGTACTGATGTAGCCTTATATTTTTTATCCCCCCCCTATAAGACTTAGTGATGTTAAGAGTTTGTTGTCTTTTATGTGTATCTGTTGGTTTGTTGTCTGAGTCCATCACTACACATAAATCTCAGGTCTGACCAGTAATTTGTAGCTGTAATAAGTGAAGCTGAGTGCCGCCTCTTGTTTGTTGTGCTTTAGGTTAAAAAATAATTACTTTGGTTTTGTTTCTATTCAGCTGGAGAAAGTTTTGGCACATTAAACCATTGCTGTTTTTCTCTGCATCTAATCAGTGCTAGAATGTGCCCATAATCACCTGGTGACCTTGTAATGTAGTGCTGTGTAAATCAAGGACAATGTAACTAACCGTACTATTGTTATAATCTGAAGTACTATGTAGATATTGAATAAAAAGGGTCCAACAACAGTCAAGCACTGTACCAAAAAGTACGACCTCCCTCTTCCAGCACCACAGCACCTTTTAATAATTTTTGTTGATGTTTACACACAGCGATCCAGTGCCAGTTAATTCTTTTCTAGTACTAACTCTGTTATGCAGAAGCTACGACCTTTGTAATTTAAGTTGTAACAATTTCTGTCATTATGTCTCTTTTCTCCAAATAAAATAGTCCATATTTATTTTTTTATTATTGAACTTTGACCAGGACAGTCTCAGTACTGAGGTGATCACGGAAAAAAGACTGAAATACATCATGTGGTTGTTAATTTTTAGAAAGCAATTGAACTGCTGAAACACAGCTTGCTCAGTAATTAATAGAAGGCTGGAGATATTCTGGTAATTCTACAATAGCAATTTATCCTTTTTTTTTTTAAGTGGTTTAAAAACTACTGTCTTTAAAGCCTGGGAAACATCTGATGACTTTACTATTTGAATCACATGAGATACCATCAGATGCTAATCTCTCTTAAGGAAAGCTGTGGGTAAGATACCAAAACCGCATGAGGAGGAGCTCAATATAAATCTAATTTCTTGTAAGTCTTTATGTTTAAGTTGGTATAATTATTTTATTCTCTATACATTTGGTATGATACGACACAACCGTGACTTGTAGTTAAAATATATGGGTCCCTGTGCCTAATCACATTTATACTCCTGAGGAAAAAACCTGCAGAAAAGTATTTAATACATAAATTTAAAGCAGTATTACATTTTACCTGGTATAGTGGCTGGTAACTGTGGGCTGCGGCGACTTTTCACCAGGCGGTACTCACTACCATCTTTCCGATTTTTTCTTGCAGTTCCCTCATTGCTTCCTTCCCTGTAAATGAAAAATCCTTTTTCAGAATAAAAATTGGAAGCTGTATTCAAGAAGATGAGCCTGTTGCCAACACAGAAACATATATCTCTAAACAGACCCACATGTTATTGGAGTTCTGCTGGGCCTCAGCTAGCCGTAGCTTCTTGGCATGGTTCTTGCCCTGATAGTGGGCCTGTGCAACTGCCAGTGAGCTGAAGGAGGCATCGCATAGTTTACAATAATCGTTCTCTGTGGCCAGGATGACCCGGGGCGCCCCTTTATACAGCGCCTGCAAACACGGGACAAAGCATCGCACTGTTTGTGGTGAGAGGAGTTAGGGGGTAAACATGTACCATAGACAAGAAAGAAACATTCATGCCCACTAAGTGGTAGACAAAAAAGATCTCAGAGTTGATTCATCTGTTTTCTAGCTGCAAAATATACACCAGTTACCATTTATAATTTATGAAAGGGATGTGTGATTAAAACAGAATATGAAAGTAATTCATGATTTGAACTACCAAAGGCGAAAACGATAAATCTGAACTGTTTGTGGCTGTGACAAGAATGTCTCTCCACTATTCAGTGTCTGTAGCTGCCTCCCACCTCCTCAGAGGAAACAGCCTCAGTCTGCAGAGTGGCCATCTCAGCAGCAGTACACCCACCACCTCAGATTAAACAGGTAAGATTGTGCAAAAATGATGAAGCTTGGCTTAACCTGTCTGCCTCCATCACCATCACCAGCTCCTGAGCTGACATTCGGACCGGGTCCCTCAAGGGCTTCTGGTATCCTGATGGCAGGTGGCTGCTGACTGCCAGCGTAGAAATTTCGTAACTTTTTGCTGTGGTTCTTTCCCTAAATGAAAAGATGGAGACAATGGTATTTATGTTTCTTTTTACTTTATACACTCATCAGACACTTTTTATTTTATTTTAGTTAATCAGTTTAATTGCTGTACAATAGCAGGAAAACGACCAACAATATTGCAGCTATTTAACACCTAGACATCTAGACTTAAAATGATCAGGGACCAGGATGGGGAAGAAGGGAAATTTAGGTGACTTTGAATGTTGTGTAATTGTTGATGTCAAATGAGCTAATCTGAATATATTATAAACTGATAAATAACTGTGATTCTACACATCTCTTAGGTTTATGGAGGATGTTCTAAAGAAGTATAGAAATTGAGTAAAGTTAAGAACATTGAGGCTAACATTGCAACAATAACAACTCTGGGATGTAATACAAGAGGATATTCAAATATTGGTATACAGCTGGGACACCTGAGGCTCTATGCAAAGCCATCTTTGTATTATGTAGCAAATCTCTGCAAAGTGTTTTAATTCTGGCTTTATGACATAACATTGTGGTACTATTTTGTGTTAGCATAAGGTAAAACTGAATGGAATTGAATTTTAAACTTAAGTTGTCATTGAGACATTATGAATATAATTATTTGAGGCATTTTAATTTTTCAACTCACCTGGTAGTGAGCTTGTGCCTGCTGAGCAGAGTTGAGTGTAACATTGCAAAGTTTACAGTAAAGTGGTTTACACAGTTCTTCCAGGCCTAGGGAGTCGTCCTGCTCCTCGATCCCCAGTGAGGAGCCCTCGTCCTGGGGTTGCTCACTGGCAGGAGCTGCTTGGGCTGGTAAAGGACCACATAGGTAGCCGGACACTGGTGGTGGATTCGGGGCTGGTCCTGGGGGCCTTGGGGTCATCTGTGATTGGTCGAGGTCTGGAGTAGGGGGCGAAGAGTGGCTGGGAGGCAGTGAAAAACGGTTGGGTACAGCCGCCACGACAGGTGGGGGGATCAGTACTTGAGCTGGGGTAAGATGCGGAGGCCCTAAAGATTGGGTAAGGTCTATGTTTTGAGGTACTATTGTTTGTGTGGGATCTATATGTGGTGGGACTAAAGTGTGTGTCATTGATAGGGGGCCCAGTGGCTGAGGTTGGAGCATCGGAGGTGGGGCTAAGGCATGTGGCGGAGTAATGGAGGGAGGCCTTAATGTGTGGGCAGAAGGTATGTGAGGGGGCCCTAGACCCTGAGAAGGAGCAAGAGTTGGGGGTCCAATTTGTTGGGTAGCAGCAATGGGTGGTGGACCAAGGGTTGGCGTCATTGGTGGAGGTCCTAAATGATGCAGGGACTCCATGTAATAAAAGGGCTGTTGGGGATGACTGAAGAGGCTCAAAGGAGGCTTCAGCATTGTATCTGAACCTGTGGGTATCAAAGGCAAAATAATAATGTAAGCTAATTTACATAGTTTACCATAATAATTTGTATGGAGGACAATCTGATCACTTCTCTGCTACTTTCTTCCTTTGTCCAATCTGCTTTAGTTACCATTATTTCAACCTTGTTAATCTTTTGTTTTCTCGCAGTGTTCTTCAATCCATATTAACCACACCTGGTCTGGCGTTCTGTCAGCTGAGACAGCTTCATGGAGGAGAACATGAACCGAGATGCTGCCAGTGACACTCTATAACTGCTGCTATATCTCTTTTAGTTTTCTGTCTCATCAAACCCCCAGTCGGTTGAGGCAGATGGCTGCTTGTACTGAGCCAGGTTCTGCTGGAGGTTTCTTCCTGTTAAAGGGGAGTTTTTCCTCTCCACTGTCGCTGCATAGATGCTCAGTATGGTAGATTGATGTAAAGTCAACGACAACACAAGCCATTGTTTCCGTCTGCTGATTCCAGAGGAGTGAATGCTGCAAGTCAATGACTCGATGCAATGTGCTGAGCTTCCTTAGTTTGGAAACTTTTTGTAACAGATTTGTAATGATGTATCTATGATTTTAATAGATTTTCTTCTAAAGTGCGTTGAGACGAAATCTGTTGTAAATTGGCGCTATATGAATAAACTGAATCTTGACTCTATTTGTAGCCTCTGTTCATCTAAAGGGTCAAAGGTAGTGCTGTATACAGTTGGTTTAACAAATTCGGAGAGGATAGACAACAGAAAATATTTATATTTCCTTTAATCTCGTCCCTTCCTGTTATCGTGAAACATTTGAGCAACCTCTGGCTGGTTCACAGATAATGTCCCACAAAGGCTTTGACGATTTTCTGCATTTTCTAATTGCACCATAATGGAGTTAACTAAAAAGGAGACCACATAACCTTGGTGAGAAACTTGAGTTTCTGGCAAGATTAATAATAAAAATCCTGATCTTCAATGAATTTTAGCTGAGTTTAGAGAGCTGCAGCTGTTACTGGAGATGATAAGCAATGATTTTCATTAGCACAACCATGCTCATGTTAGCATGCTGGTGTTATCAGTGGGCTTGCAGAACTAACATACAGCCTATAGAGGCGCTGCAATGGATGTGCTCTACATTGGCTTAATATGTAATACCTCAATGAAAGATATCAACGATTTGTCATCCTACGAAGTCAATAAAAAAGGAACATCTGCATTTTTTAATTCACTTAAATCAATTTGCTGTTGCCGGAATATGTCATCTTCATTTATTTAAACAGATATATGCTAACATCAACAGTATGGTAATGTCCATTCATCATACGTAATAGGAAGGGGACATCTCTGAAATTAATGTGTTTTTGGATACAATGTATGATAAGAGCCAACCACAAAGCAAAAGCAAGAGAGCTGGAATAAGTCCTGTACTGACATGGTGTGAAACATCATTCACAGAGAAGGAAGGCATTACACCAAAAGCAACATAAAATACAAAATTACAGACTTTTTTTCTATTCTGGCTTTAACTTTTTAGACAAACTGAAAAGCTTATATTTGCAAACATAAATGTATAAACTATCTTAAACCCAACAAAAAACATACTTAATTTGATTCGTAACAATAAATAATTATATAAAATGATTACACCAGTTTGCAACGTATCTATTAAGCAGATTTTGACAGATGTGCGATGACTATGGAAGGCACAGATTTATCAAAGCTCAGAGGGAGAAATGATGAGAGAAGAGTGAACATAAACAGGAATATCAGGCTGAGCATGCAGTGCCTGCAGTCAAGCATACAGGACATCCGACACACAAACACACACATATTATGTCTTTATATATTAACAAGGACTTTCCATAGGCTTCCATTCCTGTTTCTTTAATTTCCCTAACCCTTAGACTTACCTTGGGTCCAACCATTATCAACAGATCTCAAATACTAAACCTAACCTAAACTCAGTTTATACGTTATTCCTGAATTGACCCAAAAACAGGCCTTTTTAAAAAAAGCATTCCACTCAGACCTGCTGTCTGACTGCCCAACAGCTTTATTTTAACCAGAGCAATTTTGCACCTTTAGCTATAATTCTCGCTTCAATATATTTATTCAATACTTTATTGAACATAGCTGTGGTTTTATTTTAAATGCAATAAACACTGAGACTGAATAGATTGGAAAAAGAGAGTGAGGTGGACCATAAACTTATGTGAGAGAGAAGACAAAGAAGGACAAGGTATACAAGACAATGCTCTAGAAGTCTCCTTATACACATGCAGAAGAAAAAAAACTGACAACCGACAAACAGAAACTTTACAAAATGCTTTACTGACGCTTTTTTTGCAGCTACCTCAGGTGAAGCATCAGGGGATGCTTCACCTGACCCAAGGGCACACCCACTCCAGTAAAGGTATGACAGAGCCACCAAGCCCTAATAATGAGAACCACCAACCAGGGCTGGAGAGGAAGAAGACAGACACAGTGTACCAAGGAGTGGACATCCATCCAAACCAAGGATGCTACGTCAGAATGACCTTGGAAGAACTGAAATGGCACCACTGTTGTTTTATAGTAAACTCACCTTTGCATTCAAAGGGAAAAGATCAAGAATTAATCCACAGATGCTATGTGAAAGCATATCTCCCCAAACCTCACATAGGAGCAAGACCAAGGAGATCCCAACTCTCTGTTTTCCCCTGAGAATGGCTGAAAAGCCCGGAAGGGAATTTTAATGTTAACAAAGAGGAAAGGTTGTATAGAGGAAAAAAGGGTGATGAGAATGAGAGTTTCAGATCAGATTTGGGTTTTAGGAATACAGCTTAATTTAACCATTTAATGGGGTAAGTCGTGTAATGAGGCAACATATACTACTCACAAAAAGTTAGGGATATTTGGCTTTCGGGTGAAATTTGTGAAAAATGTAAAGAGTTCCCGCTACAGTGATATCATATCACGAAAGTAGGACATTTAAGTAGAAGGATGCACTGGTGATTTCCTCATCTCAAACAATTTGTTGAAACAAAAGTTAACAACAATGGTGTGTACACCACAACAAAAAATGTCAACGTCTCAATAACTCGTCATGTGCCCTTGAGCATCAATTACAGCTTGAAAACGACGTCTCATGCTGTTCATAAGTCGACTTATTGTCTGCTGAGGCAGGAGGACTCTTCTTGAAGGGCAGCCCTCAGGTCTCTGAGGTTTAGGGGTGCAGAGTTTTGAGCCTCTACACGGCGACTCCCACAGGTTTTCAATAGGATTCAGGTCTGGAGAAAGTGCAGGCCACTCCATTTGAAGTACACCAGTCTCCAACAGCCGTTCCCTGATGATGCGACCCCGATGAGCTGTAGCATTGTCGTCCATGAAGAAGAAATTAGGCCTGTGTTGTTTATGAAGGGGCACAATCACTGTATTAATGATGTTATTCGGGTAGTATGGGCTTGTCACTGTACCATTCACAAAGTGTAGGGCACTTCTATACAAACTGGACACACCTGCCCACACTGTGACACCGCTACCACCAAAAGCTCGTCTGGTGACAACAGTGGCTGATGCATAGAACTCTCCTTGACGTCTCCAACATCGATGGTGGCCATCATTTCTGCTCAACACGAATCTACTTTCATCAGAGAACAGCACTGAGGCCCACTGGTCCCTCGTCCGGTGTAAATGCTCCCTGGCCCATGCAAGACGATGACGCCTGTGCCTGCTGGTGCGGTCAGGTACCCTTGCAGGTAGTCTAGCACGCAGACCATGCTGATGTAAATGGTTTTGAATGGTCTGACGTGACACTTGGGTGCCTCACACCTCCTTTAAATGTGCCTGGAGTTGAGTTGCATTCATCATCCGGTTTCTCAGGGCATTTTTCACAATGTAAAGGTCATCTACATCTGGAATGTGACCAAAGGACATCCACTTCTACGCCTTTCTGTAACTCTTCCAGTCTCTCTGTATCTCTATTGCAACCTGCTGATGACACTCTGTGACACTCTGAGCTCAGTGGCCACGTCCGTCTGAGAACGTCCTGTTCACCTGTAAGGATTTGAATGCATTTTGGTCTCATCCTGAAATTCAACCCGACAGCCAAATATCCCTAACTTTTTGTGAGTAGTATATTCTCATCTTGAACCAGTCTCCCCCACTAGAAAAACAGTTGTGTAAAAAGTAACATTGCTGGACACTTTCAACCTAAAATCCATCTTAATGTCCATTTCGAGTTAAAATAACACCCTGGAGTGTTTGTGTTTCCAAGTGCTGCTCCCTGTACGTGTCCCTGTCCAATCTTTTCAGCTGTCTGTAGCCTGTTCTTGCTGACCTCAGGAGAAAAGTATGCGAGAGACGGCACAGACTTTTCTATTAGTCATATCAACTGCAAGAACACAGTCATATACCCAACAAATCCACACATAGAGTGGCACCTAACTCATTTTCATCCATTTTTGATATTATTCCTGCTACATGTCTGTTTTTGTAGTCCCTCAGTTACAATTGTCTTTTAACGGAGATAATGACACTGATTTATTTTAGGTAAACTGTGAAGAAGAGAGTTGATACCTCCCGTCAACACAAGAGAAAACAAAAGGTTAATCCTGAAGCCAGCTTTGGGCAGCCTGAGAAGGTATTTCATAGGTTTAAACAAATATTGGATAAGAATCTAATTTGTTGGTAAAGAAAAATGACTATAAAGGCAAATCTGTGCTTTGCATTTTTTATTCTATCACACTTGTGCAGTAAAAATAAATATATTATTTCTTTCAGATTCAGATAAAGCAGAAACACAGGCTAAAAAAAGGCCTAAATGTGGGCACACTAATGCTATTGTATAATTAAAAATTTTCTTCACACACAAAAAAGGAAAAAGGTTCTAAAAACATCCCTGCCATTTTAACAGGGATTTTTCTTCCAAATGTTTTAGATGCACCATGATCCATAGTTGCAGCAGGTTCAAAAAACATTAAGTTTTATTTTAAGCTCAATATAACTTGGTTAGTCTATTATAAGCCATCTTTCAGTAGTCTGAAAGTCAGACATTAGGTATGTTAATAATTTTGTTTGGGTTAACAACAATACCCGATTATTCAACTTTTTATTAAAGAATCAGTTGCTAGATGGGTCAATATTTAATCCATAACTAGGATAGCAGCCTAACCCAATTTAGACTAAGTTCTCCTTAACCATGATGAGAATTCACTACCTCGATTGGCTTCAGTTAAGCAACAATGTACAATAACCAACTAACAGTATGTCTTGACATATGAAGGAAGATCTTAGCCATCCAAAATTGTTGGATTAAACCCTTAAGATGTTTATCCCCACATATGTAACAATAAGCCCCTTGCAACTTAGACTCCTTTGATAAAATGTTTAAAGATATTTGCAAGTTTCAGCCTCATTTAGTCAATTTGTTGGAAAAAATAACAAAAAAAACCTAAGAGTTATTTATTCGTTCTATACCATATTGTTCTAGTTTACTTTTATACATTACTATATAGGGGACCACGGACAATAGATACCTTCCAGCATATTACTGTATTCTCAACTCCAGCTAAAAATCAATAATTGCACTCTCTTGGTAAACAATAGGCCTCAAGCTTGATTTTCATTTGCCATTTTACAGTTAATTTGCTTGATCTAGAAAAAAAATATTCCTTCATTTTTATCCTTTTAATAATAATTTTTGAGTAGAAACAATGTTTCTAAACAAATGGATATGATCCGTGGGGTTCCCCAAGGGTCAATCCTAGGACCCTACTGTTTAATCTGCGTATGCTTCCATTGGGAAAGCTAATATAGAGCTATAATATATGTGGATGACATTTAGATCTATAGGTCACTGACAGCAGAACATGGATCACTGTATCGAACAGTTTGTATAGTGGATGCAAAAGATTTTCTTCAGTTAAACTCAGACAGAGCGGAAATCATTGTCTGTGGCCGATAGAAACAAGATGAAAGTGTGATTCATCACCTAAAGATTCTCTCTCTGTTGAACACAGTAATCAGGTTAGAAATCTTGGGGTAATTGCCAGGAAAAAAGGAAGAGAATCGAAGTTCCTTTTAACAGAACAGATGTGAGGATATTATCTACATGATTTACCTAAGAAATTCAATTTTATTTTAAACTGTTATAATTTTGTCTTTGTTCTTAACTTTTTAATGAATTTTTTTAATCTGTTTGTAAAGTACTTTGAATTGTCTTATACGGGCTTCTAAATCCTTCCATTACAACACTTTTCTGAAAAGTTTTTTTATCTTTTAATTTTCCCACCAACCAGACTTTCTGGATACTGCTGAAGAGAACTATCCCCACAGCACCACACTCCCCCACCATGTTTACATGTTAATGCTGATGCTTAATGGACCTTCAAAGTGTTTACACAGCAGTTCTATTTATTTACAGGTTAACTTACAGACACTCACAACCTATTAGGTGATGCCTTGTTGTTTTAACTTGATTTTAATGAGGCTAATCAAACTAAAGCTGAATTAAAACAAGTCCGCATCATACATGTAAGATTTTTTTATTATTTAAATGAATAAATACATATCACTTGTTCCTAAAAATTATACTCTACCTGGTACTATTATATATCTTAAGTTTATGGTTGTGACATGTAAAATAGAAACACGTAAGTGTCATATTTTTATCATATTTTAAATTATAAATATTCTAGTGTAATCTTCAATTGTCTTTCCTATAATCTTAGTGCCTTTGAGCCCCCCATAGGCATTGTGCTGGCTAGATAAGTCAAGGCTAGATTTTTCTTCACCTCAGACTTCACTCTATGTAAGCAAATTGCAGTAACATCAAAATTACTTTGTGTACAATCATATGAATACTCACCATTTTGAGTGTGCCGTTTGAGTGAGAACGCAATCCAATTTTAAATGCTGCCTTATCCATCAATCCATCACATTTATGCTAATCTATGCTTTTTTGTTCTCATACACTCAAAAGAAGCTGCCAACAATGAAAAAGAAAGACTGAAAGAAGGATGGACCTTGATGTTGTTTCAGAGGTTCTATCGCTTGTCAGACTTTTTATTTTTTTTTATTTTTTAGCTTGACTCAGGAGTTTGTAGCTCCCTGTTAGAGTGCCCAGAAGACTTTTTTGAATTTCACTGTCTCCTCTGAGAATCTTTAAATAGGCCAAGTATTCCTTTTCTCAAGAATTTCTTTCGTAGGTGCTGCGTTGTGTCACATCAATTATGGAGCGATAGGAAGAACATGCCTCCTGCACTAATTCCATCAGCGTCGTTGGGCACCAGACAAGCACATTTTACAGCAACCTCCAAATATGTCTCATAGTAGTGGCTCTGTTGTACAGTAACGTCCATATAGGTTAAGTGGTTGGTCTTACATAGATAGTTTAACCTTTCTTGTTGATACATATTTCAGATGGTTTCTGCTGGACTTACTTTAACACAACTTGAAATGCATTCTCCTTTAAGTGGTGTGAGCTCTGTAACTATATGGGCTCTACATGATGTTTGTGTTGCATTGTACATTGATTATTTCCCCCTACACCTCATATAAACAACTAGCTCTAGACAAGAGTCTTTTCATAAGAGCAAGAGGTCTTGCAGGAAAACAACCAGATGTTAGTTGCTGTCTTTATTCCCCTAATAATCATTTATCCAGATGATTCATTATGCACTGTAAATTCTAATTTAAAAAAAGCAAAACCGGTTTATACTGAATGATGGTAATTTGATAATATGAATTATAGAGTGGACTGATCAATCTCATGATGTTGAACATGATCAGTGGTACACCATCACATTGATGTCTCTCAGAGCTCAATGGATGGCGACTACGCAGGTTCTGTAAGAAACGCTTTCTTCATAACTCACATGTCAGCTGTTCAGATCAAGCAGTTCAGAAAGCAAGAGGTAATGCTCCTCTCCTCACCTGCTCTGGGTAGCAAGAGCCCCCCCCCCCTGTTCTTCTCTCTTCAGATCTAAAGTCTCTTATGCCTTTCCAAAAAGCTATCCTGCATTGGAAGAGCATGGTCAGCCACAGATTTTGCACCGCAGCATCTGCTCAGTGGTGAAACAGAATGGTGGTTGGTGCAACATCACAAGAAACATGACAGCAGCACCAGGGCAACCCCTCCAAACACCCACCCACCCACCCACCACTCAACAATCTACAATCACCTCACACTGGATTTGCACTTTATTATTAGTAATATTATTTATTTATTTATTTTTGCAATAACGCAGGAGTTTTCTTTTCTTTCTGTCACAGGAGATCACAGTATGACAAGCTTCACCTTACCTGGCAAGCGTGCAAGATA
>JAVLVB010000668.1:7026438-7038412 GCA_032876305.1 Orestias chungarensis | reverse complement strand
GCTCACTGCACCGCCTGTAGCTGCACCCGCAGGCGGCCGCGCTCGGCTCGCTGGGCGCTGACCGCGGCCGCGGCGCCGGGGTTTGAGCCTCCGACCCTGGCTCGGCCGCAGGGAACCAACGGCTGCGGATGGTTAGCGGGAAGCTAACAGGCTCAAACCGGAGACGAGCTCGGCTCAGCTTTGGATAGGAAGCAGCGGGTAGAGTTTAAAATAAAAGTACATCTTTGTAAATTTGTTTTCATACGTTTATTTATTATTTGGGGAATATTGTTTTCTTAAAGAGGATAGAGATAGCATTAGCCTGTAGCCTGCATGTCCACATTAAATGTTTAACATGTGTTTGTAGAATCGCAGACGCCTATTTTATCTTTTGTTTGTGTGCAATTACTCTAATTAATTATCTATGTTTTATGTGGCTATTACCTACACCCATGGTAAGCTAACGTGTTTCCATTAGGCACCATGAAAAACCATAGCTGGTCTCCAAACTGCCTGCTTTTGCTTTCTGGGGATTTAATTTCTTCTCTCCACATTTATTTCAGTGTCGTCCTGGAGGTGCATTGAAACATGAAGGACATGACTGTCCAACCCTCCCAATAGGAGGACTTCTCTCAAAGGTAGCTTCCCATTTTCCCAGTTTCTCTTATCCTCATCCTTCTGTTAACTTAAATTGCACAGCTAATTTTATGAGCACAATGTAACCCGATCGCAGAGTCACGAGTGTTCCCATTGAACATAGTTTGTTTGTGTAGTGTGCCTGTGTTGGCCATGAATAAATCGAGCCTCAACAGATGTTTGATCTGGCTGCAGAAACTATTGTCATTTCTTGAAGGGAGGTATGTCAAAGACTATGTTTCACCACATCCTGTGTTCAAAGGAATCTTCCTCTTTTTTCCTGAAGTACTTAACAGCATCCGGATCAGGGTCACATGTGATGTAACTACTCAGCATTTGTTGAGTAGCTTTTTTCTTTTTCTTTTCTTTCTACTTTATTCATGCACGTTTTTCTGATGACCAACTAAATGGACCGATTTCCATCAATTGCAGCAGACATGTCATTCGTTTCCTGAATCTTACTTTCCCTCGTATAATTTTATGTAGAGGCTCCTTTAATCCATATATGTATGTGGGGATATTTTTAAAATGTTACCTTACAGGTCCAGAGGTTTCTTATGATTGAATTACCTCTTTAACATGGCAACAAGTTTACCAAGCAATTCTGGTGTTTTGAAGCAGGGTTGCATCCGAAACCTGCTGGAAAGTAGATCTAGGATATAACAAAACAAAACAAAACATTGTCGATTTGTTTCTCTTTTGTATTTACTACAATATATTTATGTGTATCTCCTTGTCATTTCTCCCTCCTTCTCATCTAAATGTAGTTTAAATGCTTTGACCTTTTTTTTTTTTTTAAAGGGATTGACTTGCTTGTAAATCTGCTTGTAGTGATTAGATTGTTTTGTTTGTCCTCTTTGATAATCCAGTTTATTAAAATAAACGGTGATAGCCCTCGGTTCTGTCATGAGATAAACCTGAAAGCATAAACAATCTCTTTATATGAAACATTTTATTTGAAATGTAACATATGGAGACTAACATTTTTATACAACTTGGAAAATACTAATATCAACTATGTTTATAGATTTATTTGCTGTATTTATTAGTTTTGTATACATACATCTACACAATTAAATGTAATAGGAATTGATCGTGTAAAATGGATTTACTTAGCTAAACAAAATCCACAGCATTTATTATTTAAGCCAGGCTGTAAGCATTTCTATTAATGCTTTTTTTGAGGAAATCATAGTTCCCGCATGTCCTACTTTATGTAAAGCGTTATTCTGCTCATCCTGCCTCTGTCTTATCTGCAGATGCTAATCTTAGGTGTAGATTATGTAGCAGTTTTTGAATCAAAACCATACAAAAAAAGTTCCCAGTTCACTTTTTGTTATAACTCCCTAACATGAGGTACTCCTGTAAAGTAAATCACTTTGGCTTTTTAAATGTGTGGCTTATTATTTGATGGTGAATCAGACGCTTTATCATCTTTGTTCCAAGACGGCGGTAAGATGGAGTCAACCTAACTCAACGTACCGAGCTTTTCCTAAAAAGGTTTAGAAAAATGATTCAAGGCAGGGCAGGCCTTTTATGCAATTTAGATGTGACTTGGATAAGAAAAAACGTTTTCTTTTGTTTATGCATTTTTAATGTTGAAGAATTGTCAGCTTTTTGTACATCGAACGGTTAAAAACTCTACAAACCTGACAGTGATGTCTTAAACAATTAAGTTTAATGTGAATTTAATGTTTAATGTTTCGCCTTCTTTACATCAGACATGTGTGGCATACTTGCATATTGGATGTAGAAAACTATTTTAACCATTCAGAAAATGTAGGGAAACACTGAAAATTATGATAAATGCATTTAATATTTGTTGTAAAGGGTTTTATTACTGTCTGCTTTCTTTTTAGGACATTTTGTTAAATTATGGTAGAAACATTGCAACATTGTCATCGCCTTCTTTCCCATCACTGTGTCTCAACTGCAGCTGACTCACTGTGTTGTTTATGAGTGTTGGACCTTAGCAGACTGTCTCAAATAGTTGTCGTTTCCGAGCAATGTGTGACACAACTCTGATTGAGGTAATCATGACTGGGAATTTTAAATGCAACATCTTGTACCCAATTTGACTTAATATGCGTCAGCTGTGTTTAAATATATTCTATGTTTGGAATATCTATAGCATCAATTATATTTCCTAGAAATCTCTAGTTTATTTTAAGCAAAGGTCTTCCTTTTTTGTATTTTTTGTATTGAATGGTGAATTATCATCTTAGCAGCTTCTTATTCTTTTATTTGGATTGATCTTCATTTGTGTGACAGGATATGAAAATACATCTTTTTTTTTTGCTCCTTGAACAATAAAGGATTTAGTTTTCCAACTCACTAAGCTGAATTTTCAAAAATAACAAAATCTTTGCTATTTTTTTAAAGAATATCGTTGTTATATCAAAAGAACGTGTCACATCACATTCTTATTTTCAAACATGGAAAACTTTGTTGAGACTATTTAGATTTTGTCATGTTACAGATTCAAGCTTTAGTTTATTTTTCTTTTTAAGAATATTTATATAGGAGATGATGGTATGATAAATATTGGCCATCGGAAAAATATTTCTAGTTATTCTAGCTAGATCTGGAGCCATAGTTCATCGTATTTTACAGGATTCAAGTGGCCCAAGCAAAATTCATGCCGATGGGATGCGATACAATATTGTCAAAGGTTAAAATGCAATCAAATAAAACATAAGATGTAATTTCTTACATTCTTTGGCTGCATGAAATATTATATTATTATACTGGTAAATAGTGAAGGTTCTCCCGTACTGTATTTCAGCAGTATATTCAATTTAAGTGATTTGTTTTCTTTATTTCCTATCGAAGCAAATTAACTTCATTTTTTCCACTAGTGTTTTAGACACTAGCCTTAAAGATTTGTTTTTTTCTTTTTTCAGGCTGTGCTCTTCAGCTTATCTGTTCAACAGAGCTGAGAGACTGAGCAGAAGATGCCTCCAAGGCCATCTTCAGGGGAGCTATGGGGCATCCACTTGATGCCCCCAAAGTATGAGTTCCTGTTCCTAAACCGAGCACTAAGTGTTAGGTTTTTTTTTGTTAGATTTTCTTTTTTGTTCGTAGCGAATGCTGCAATAATATTCCTTGGTGTGTCTGCAGGATCCTGGTGGACTGCCTGCTACCCAACGGGATGATCCTGACCCTGGAGTGTCTCCGAGAGGCCACGCTCATTACCATCAAGCACGAGCTGTTCAAGGAGGCCAGAAAATATCCCCTCCATCACCTCCTACAAGAGGAAACATCCTACATTTTTGTCAGTGTTACACAGGTTAGAGCTTGATGACTTTCTTTGAAAAGAGCTGAAGTGTTTTCGCGTTCAGACATGACAATAGGGGCAACATTTTTATGATTTTGCAGCGATTGAAGGTTAACCAAGTTTTTGCTTGTTGTCTGAGTTATTTAGGAATGCAAAATGGCACATTTGAGACACATTACCTCTTTAAAGATATTCCGTTTGTATTATTATTCAACAAATCTTTTGATTTTCTCCCAATAATAGGAAGCCGAACGGGAGGAGTTCTTTGACGAGACCCGAAGGCTGTGCGACCTTCGACTCTTTCAGCCTTTTCTTAAAGTCATCGAACCAGTCGGTAACAGAGAGGAAAAGATCCTGAACAGAAAGATCGGTGAGATCATGGATTCTATTAAAGCACCAAAACGCTTTAAAAAATGCTAATATTTGTCTTAAGTAAATGGAATAAATGGAGGATTTTTTTTCCTTAGGTTTTTAAGCAAACTTTTAAGGTGGCTAAAATTAATATTTATCTTCTGTGTGCTATGCTAGGTTTTGCCATTGGGATGCCTGTCTGTGAGTTTGACCTTGTGAAGGACCCAGAGGTTCAGGACTTTAGGAGAAACATTCTCAATGTTTGTAAAGACTCTGTGGAGCTGAGAAACGCCAGTGGTCCTCACAGCAGAGCACTGTATGTTTATCCTCCCAATGTTGAGTCAACACAGGAACTCCCCAAACACATCCACAGCAAACTGGACAAAGGTATGTGACAAGATTAGTCTTCTTCTGTTTTTTTGCCTCCTATTAGGAAATTACTGAATTCAGCTGTCGACATGTTATTTAACCTCAGCTGAGGCAACAGGTTCCCATTTTTTTTTAAACAATCATGTCCAGAGACTCATCCTGCTGTGCAAAAGATGTTGGTCTGCTTAAGAAGGGTCAAGTCGAAGGCTTCAAACAGAGAAAGCATCTGAGGAAATTACAGAAATGGCTAAAATCAGGTTAAGGGCTTTCCATTGAAGTTATAACCCGAGGAATGTGATTGGATAAAAATCCCGAGGATACATTTGGTAAAAGCAAGTCCACAAAAAACAGCAGTAGAAAGTAAGAACGTTTCCACGCGAGTATTGATGCAAACTGTAATTACGTCAAGTCCAGGTTCAGAAACATTATGAAGTCGACTGACTAACAGACTATATACAATAACTACGGCATTCCATCAATAGATTTTTACTTTACTGATCCCATGTATTCATCCCAGGATTCATCAGGCTCAGATTGTGAAACAGTAGTTAAGAGAGCATATATCCTAATCCCATTGATAATCTTTAGGATGTGCTGGAGAAGGCTTTTCAAAGTGCTCACACTCTTCAAGACAAGAGCTTGGTGAAAATTCAACTCAACACTTATCAAGGTTTTTGAATATGTGTTGTTTTCCAAAGCTAAAAGCAAGCAAATGAAACTCAGTGTGATAGACCACTTACTGTATGTGTAATGCATTCATACAAGTATTGTATATTCATTAAAAAACAAGCTTTATATTAAATCCTTGGTATAGAACAGTGACTATTAGTTTACAAATGCATTGGCTTTTGGAGATATTCTCTTACTGATTTTACTTCTATACATATTACTGGGATCTATATATATATATATATTTTGCCATCTGTTTTATAGGTCAGATTATTGTTGTGATATGGGTGATTGTTTCCCCAAACAATGACAAACAAAAATATACACTAAAGATCAACCATGACTGTGTTCCTGAACAGGTGAGTTTAATTTTTCAATGACTATAAATATCATATATATATATATATACATATATATATATTTTTTTTAAAGTAGCTTAATTTAAATGTGTTACATTAAATCCTTGAAGCATCACTACTAAAGAATGTGTATCTCAGAAGAAAAAAATACTGTCAAATGTATTTTAACTGTTTATTTCAAATCATTTTTATTATTAAGAGGAATAGCTACCAGAAACCTTTCTTTTACACAAGACCAATAAAGAAAAACCAAAATTTTCAATACCGTAGTATTAAGTTATTGCCTACAATATTTTAAAGAAGACTGCAGGTTTGTCCAGCGCACCGATTTAGATATTCCATTCCAGTTTTTGCTGTGTTTTCCCTAATATCCGGTCTGCATTTTCCAGCACACCTTCAGCACACAACATTGCTGAATAAAACAGGCTGTATCTATAAATGTGATGTTGAATCTTGTTACTACTTTTCACCAGGGGTTATGGGACATATGTGCCTGTATTCTGAGCAGCATTTGTGGACATGGTTCTATTCAAAGTTTATTAGTAAACAGAGTTTGCAAAACACCCTCCCGGCCAGAGTCGCGGCGGCGAAGCAGTGGCGCGTAATGAGAGCAGATCAGAGCGAAAGAGTGTTTTTCCTTTTACTCACAATGCGTGATGCGTCCCCGTCTTGCAACGCCAAGCAGGGGACGTGGTTGGGGTGGCATAGGGGCTCATAAAAAAACACTGCTAATGGAGGTGTTCACTGCCGCACCGTAAATCAAGGCGGAGATGATGATGGCAGTTCTTGAGGGACGAAGAAGAGTGGATCCTAAATTTTGAGCCTGTTGGTTATTGTGGAGACGATCTGACAGTTTCTGAGCCCATTGACTTAATTTCTCTTTTTCTGAATGATGAATTGACATTTTCCAATTTGGCTGCCACCTGTTGATGTCACAGTAATCCAATGACATGAAAACTCTAGTACTATCCAAAATGTAGGTTCATTCTGAAGATATTTCTCATTGACAGTAAACCTTTATCTCAAACCACTTCAAATTTATAGCCTTTTGACACCTTAATATCAAACTTGTATATTTTCTTTAAAAAACTCCAGTGCCTAAAGGGTTAAGACGGCCAGGTAAATTGAACAGTTGTGTGGGATTATTTTACCTTAAAGGACGACAGACGAGAAGCTTTTTAGCGCAGTCTCACTCATCATTGATGAACACAGGTGCAGGCTGACACCTGAGCATGTCGAAATGCTCGTCTTTGTAAAAAAGAATCTCCCCATCATGCTTGGACTGCTATCAGGGCACACAGTCGACATTGAAGGGAATGTGGAGATGGAGATGGAGCAGAAAAGTGTGGAGGAGATTGGGGAGCAAAAGGCATTTTTGCTTTTAAATAGAGTTTAAAATATTATTTGCACTGATTTTTTTAAAGCCTTGTTCAAAGCAGAGTACTGATGCTGACTAATAGACTATTTTCTACTAAGGTTGTTTGTGTGTTTTGCTTTTTTAATACAGTTTCAAATATTTTTTGCACATATGGCTTTTAAGCCTTGGTTTACTGATGCCATTTCTGTTATGCATTTCTGTTCTGCTATTTATTATTTTGTCTATTTTGTGTTTATTTATCCCTAAATAAACAGGTCAGTTTCTCATTATCAACTATTGTGTATAATTTCCAACTCACCTATTTCAGCTGGCTAGTTTTTATCAAGAGTAAAACTCTTTTCAACATGAGTCTGACAACAAAGTAAGTAGGCTAAATAACTTTAAACTTTAATAGATAATCGGATAGGCCGGTATCGGCCGGTAACGGTATCAGCCAATACTAAAAGCAACAATATCGGTATCGGATCGGAAGTGCAAAAAGCTGAATCGGGACTTCCCTAACTGACACATTTAACAAGGAGAAGCCACAAAACAATTCCTAGATGAGCTGGTCATTCTGTCTGCTAACTATTAATCAAAAGTTGAATGGAAGGAAAAACTGTAGAAGAAAAAGGGGCAGAGAATGGATCATCTTGTCCTTGAAAGAAATGTCAGGGAAAGACTCTCCAGCAGATTGAGGGAGACTTGCAAGGTCAGGAAAACAGCTAGAGAGGTTGTTTTTTTTGTTGTTGTACTTTTTCAAAAAACAAATGTGGAAAATAATGCAAAAGGAGCTGTGACATAGTAATTAGCGCATAACTTGTGTAGCACATCAACACATGATCGCTATCCTGTTAATCATCAAAATATCAGAAATACAACATCTGTGCTTAATAAATCTAAATAATTTGAGTACAAGTTTTAGAATTGAACTACTTATATAAGTAACTTTTTGCTAACGCTGGAGTTCAGAACAGTAGTTTACGTATGGACACTTCCGCAACAATCTCCCAACATTTTCTGTCTGACTGTATCATGCCCTAAAGGTGATTGCAGAGGCCATTCGCAAGAAGACCCGCAGCATGCTGCTGTCCCCAGAGCAGCTAAAGATGTGTGTTCAAGAGTATCAGGGGAAATACATCCTTAAAGTTTGTGGCTGTGATGAATACCTGTTGGAAAAGTATCCTATAAGCCAGTACAAGGTAGCGTCCTTCTGACTGGTTCTGGTATTTGGCAGTATTTACCTTCAACGTTGTCTTACCAACTCTTGTTTTTTTCCAGTACATCCGTAGTTGCATTATGCTGACCAGGATGCCTAACCTGATGCTGATGGCTAAAGACAGCCTGTACACCCAGCTTCCGACAGATAACTTTGTCATGCCGTCGTACTCTCGACGCATCTCCACAGCAACATCCTACATGAACGGAGAGGCACCCTCAAAGTCACTGTGGACCATCAACGGGACTCTGCGAATACGGATTCTCTGTGCCACTTACGTCAACGTGAATATACGGGACATAGACAAGGTTTGGACAGAACAATATCAGTGCTTTGATTCCAACAACAAATCGAGCTACTGATCTTGTCTTTAGAGCAGAATCGCCAACTTCTATCCTCGTATATGCTTGTTTTTTTGTTGAAACTGATTCTGCAGCTCTTATTTTAGTTAGACAAAAGAGAAACAGATCTGTTGCTTAATCTGGAATAATTTTGAAATGTAAAATTAAAAGTCGACCCACTATTGAGCTAGTACCAAACTTGAACTGCAACCTCTGCATACTTTCAGTCAAAACTTGAAATGCATTGAGATAGAAATGTGACCATTTAAACATTAGTTTGAATTTCCTCTTTACTTGTAGATTTACGTGAGGACTGGAATTTACCATGGTGGTGAACAAATGTGTGACAACGTCAACACGCAGAGAGTACCCTGCTCTAATCCCAGGTAAACTAAAAGTACATGGTATAAAGATCAAATGTTTGAGTTTTAATCTACGTTGTATTATATTAAGCATAAGATGATGAAATGCTTCAAAGGAGGATGGTGACCCTATAGAATTATAGTACGGTTAAACCAGATATTCTTAATCCTTGATAAGGAAGTGCTTTGTTTGTAATTCATTTTCATGTATGTAAATAAATATTTTTCTAAGAATTTAAGGTTGTCTAACTGTTGTTGCCTAATCAGAAGTACAGTCACAAATTTAATGTCTTTTATGGTGGCTTTTAATTGTTTTTATTTTTTATCTTTCCAAAGCTTCTAAAACTGTAATTGATTCATTCAAGGTCTGATGGTTAGTATTTGCATCTTGATTGTCATTCATGTTCGCAGGTGGAATGAGTGGCTGACCTACGACATGTACATCCCAGACATCCCCCGAGCTGCCAGACTCTGCCTCTCCATCTGCTCTGTTAAAGGTAGAAAAGGAGCCAAGGAAGTAAGACAATACTCAATGAAGAAAAGTAAACCCCTGTGTTTAACTAGGTTTACAAGAAGTAGGCATGGGAAAAACTGACAAATTCTTCCCTCAGTTGATTTTACAGCTAAAACACAAATTCTGACTATAAAAACATATATTCAATGATAACAGGTTAGTTTTTAGGTTAGTTCTGTCTAACTAAGATAACTTAAAATCACTGAAATTAAAACCACACACGCTTTGATACATGTCTGCGGTGAATGGATGCCGTGGTGTCATCTTTGGCTCTGTTTAATTACTAATGAGTCAGAAAACGTCAGGAGGGACAGACTCAACAAAAAGAGGCTTGACCAAAGGAAGAAGATGTTGTTTTTTCAATTTGAAACCCTCACTAGTTTATTTCAACTTGAGACCTCAATGGAGATCAAGTGTTATAAAGAGACACGATTCAAAGCTGAGATTTCTGTGGGCTTGTTTGTCTTTGTGTGGGTGAATTGTTTCAATGAAGGCCAGACATGGATAATGTAACAGACACCTAAGGTGAGTCCTGTCTCCTGACCCGCAGTGCTAAGTTGATGTCAGGGTAGCGGATGACCTTTCACGGCGCGTCTTAAATTAAAGATCAATGCCTTTCTTTAGCGGCCCTTTGTTCCATCACTTATTATAAATGGGTGCATTTTGACTTGCTTGTTGCAGAAAGCCGCCTCTTCTCTTTTGTTAGGTTTTTCTGCCTCATAATTAAAGTGTGCTCTAAAATAATGTGCAAATATTCACAGCCAGTTTCCCTTCTTATGGTGTTTTCTAGTGAATTACGAGTTGCATTATTGTTATTATTCCATTCAAAGTTTTATTTGTAATCAGGAAAAGTTGTGATTTATTTGGTGAGTTTCAGGATCTCCCAGTACTTAATAGAGAAGACCACACTGTTTAGTTTTTTTTTGTTTGTTTAATTTTTGTAAATTGCAGTACAAGATTAAATTAACCTTTGGCATATCTGATTTAAAATATATTTGTAATTATTTTTGCCAGAAATCAATGGCATATATATTATTAAATGAGGTGCTTAATGTATTTTCAGGCATATTTTGCCATTTTATAGCAAATGTCTGCAACTATGTTACCTCCAGTTGGAGTTTAAATGCTAGATATGTCATAAACAACTAAAAAGAGGTTGGACTGTCTCTTTAAGAAGCTCCTACTCTTTCCAACACTCACCTCTTAAGCGTGTCATCATCTCCTTGTGCTTCTTCATGATTTGCTTGATGATGGTTACAGGATCATTGAATTTTGTTGTACAAAGGAGTGTATAATCTAAAAGTTTTATGAGCGAGAACATTTCTCTCAAGTTATTTTTCACTAAACACCTTAAACAATTCACTCTCTCTGCTTTTTTTTTGTTTTTGTTTTTTTTGTTTCCAGGAACACTGCCCACTAGCTTGGGGCAACATTAACCTATTTGACTACACCCACACTCTGGTGGCGAACAAGATGGCTCTGAACCTCTGGCCAGTCCCTCATGGACTCGAAGACCTCCTCAACCCAATAGGAGTCACTGGATCTAATCCCAATAAGGTATATAACATGTTTTCATCGGAAATGAAAAACCGCAAGTGGTGGCCAACAAGTCTATATGTTTATGTGAGGGGCTTTTTTTAAACGTATGTTTAGGAAACACCGTGTCTGGAGCTGGAGTTTGACCACTTCAGCTGTCCTGTCAAATATCCAGATATGAACGCAGTGGAAGATCATGCAAACTGGATCATCTCCAGGGAGCTGGGGTTCAACTACAACCTGTCGGGACAGGTAACTCGGCATGTCTGCAAAAAATTGGTGTTTACTTTTGTTTTAAATGTACATTATCAAGAATCAAGAATCAGTTTATTTATATAGCGCCAATTTACAACAGGTGTCGTCTCAAGGCACTTCGCAGAAAATCAATTAAAATCAAAGATACATTCTAACAAATGAATTTGAAAAAGTTTCCAATCTAAGGAACCCCAGCAGATTGCATCGAGTCATTGACTTGCAGCATTCACTCCTCTGGAATCAGCAGGCAGAAACAATTGCTTGTGTTGTCATTGACTTTACAGCAATCCCTCATACTGAGCATGCGTGTAGCGACAGTGGAGAGGAAAAACTCCCCTTTAACAGGAAGAAACCTCAAGCAGAACCAGGCTCAGTACAAGCAGCCATCTGCCACGACTAACTGGGGTTTTTGAAAAGACAGAAAGCTAAATTAGAAGCACAGGATACTGAAATAATAGAGTTAAAGCAGCAGTTGTAGAGCGTCACTGGAAGCATCTCAGCACATGTTCTCATCCAAGAAGCTGTCTCAGCTAACAGAACGCCAGCCCAGATGTGGTTACTATGGAGAGAAGAACACTAAGAGAAAACAAAAGGTTAACAAGGTTGAAATAACGGTAACTAAGTAGATTGGACAAAGGAAGAAAGTAGCAGAGAGAGAAGTGGTCAGATTGTCCTCCAGCAGTCTAAGCCTATAGCAGCATAACTACAGAAAAACCAAATATCGCTAACTTTTTGTGAGTAGTGTGTGTG
>JAVLVB010000668.1:7015853-7026338 GCA_032876305.1 Orestias chungarensis | reverse complement strand
TGTGGTTACTATGGAGAGAAGAACACTAAGAGAAAACAAAAGGTTAACAAGGTTGAAATAACGGTAACTAAGTAGATTGGACAAAGGAAGAAAGTAGCAGAGAGAGAAGTGGTCAGATTGTCCTCCAGCAGTCTAAGCCTATAGCAGCATAACTACAGAAAAACCAAATATCGCTAACTTTTTGTGAGTAGTGTGTGTGTGTATATATATATATATATATATATATATATATATATATATAAAAACTGCGTTGTATACAGGAGTGATTAATATTATTTGCTTTACAGTGGAGGATTTAGATCAAGTTTTTAATTCAGTTCTGTTCAAATTGAATTTGGATGATATTTCACTGTAAATGTTTCACAGCAAATAAGCACTGCTTATCCGGCTCATTTGCTTTTGCCACATTCCTATCATGGTTGATAAAAGAGATTGTTTGAATTTCTTCTTCCTCTCTCTGGTCCTCGGTTCCGCTCTGCATTAAATTAACCTCATTGCTGTGGTTACGCATCATAACAATTTTTTGTAAGTGAAAAAAAAAAAATGTAACAGAAAAAAATCTTGCCAGCTGTTCAGCATCCAAAACTGAAGGGAATAATTTTTCTGCAAAAGCTACGCCAGTAAAAGAGCTACTCCAACATGATGACACCATGAGCGGGGCAATTCACATGTTGTATATTAATAATGTTGTTTATCATGGAGCACAAATTGAATGCTTTAATAAAACCCTATAATATTGATTACATCATTTTAATCAAGCATCTTAATGTAATGTGTCAGTTTTATTACATTTCCAAAGCAGCTATGCTACATTTGCAGGAGTGACTCAGAATAAGAGGTTGTAATTAACATGAACTTTGTTAGTTTGCATTGAACAGTAAACGAACCTTTAAAGACTAAAGAGTATCGATCGCTTTTGTTAAAAGACCCTTTTGCATTAGACCGACATTGTTAAACCCACCTGACAAAGACATGCAACATTTATTACAGAAGGACTACTTAATGTAGGATTACGTCTGAAGATGTTAAAATTACCCTTTCAATCAGAGCTTTAAATATGATACATAAATTAACATGTTTGGCAATGTGTGATGCTGTTAAAGGCTAAACGTGTTGAGAGAATATTTACTGAATGAGTTGTGATTTAAGTGAACACTCTCCTAATATTGATAACACATTTCCCCTTACTGCTATTTTGTGTATCACACAACATATGGTTTGTCATACTAGTGTTTAAATGGTTATAAATTTATTTTACGCTTTTTAAAGTCAGAGGATTTGAAGGAGCTTTACTTTACATTCAGTCTTGAACCCATTCGCACACGGACGGTGGTGAGCTTCTTTGTAGCTACAGTTGCTCTGTGGCAGACCGAGAGAAGCAAGGCGTTATCCAATTGGCGCAATGCGGTTCTCTGATTATCACCTCCGATTAAAGTGAGTTGGACTGCCTTGCCTCAAGGACACGACCAATATGGACTTTTTGTGAGGAGTGGGGCCTCAAACCAGTAACCCACCAACCCAGTCTCTAGCTCCTCAGCCCCCTCCCCCTGAAATGGGTCATATCCACTTATAAAGTTGTTACTTTTAGGAAAATCTATATTTTTTTGCTGGTAAAGTCGAAGATTGAACTGTTTTAATGTAAGATTACGTTTTCCCACATTGCAAGTAATTCATTACAATAAATTATGTCATGAACTGTTTTCTCCTAAGGTTTGAAAGTTTCAAACCATAGAAATTTAAGTTGCTGCGACCAAAAATCTCATGGGAAATGACAGTTCCATGAATTTTCGGTGGAATATCCATAAACGAGTGCTGCATATGGATGGATGTTTGAATTTAAAAGCTTTTGGCTAACGTGTTACTTCCAACACTTGAATCATGGCTCAGAGGTGCCAGTTTACCTTACTCTCTTCAGTTAATCATGACGGTGTAGTTGAGGCTCTGTCGTATCAGATTTCTACATGATGTAGAGCATGAGGACCGTGAATCCCGCTGTATTAAAGTGACACATTGAACAAAGTTTGCCAAGGTAGAGGAAATGAATGATGTTTGATGACTTGCTGACCTTTTGCTTTTTCTTTGTTTGGAAGGAAGGTCAGTCTTGGACTTACTAAAATAATCTTATGGGGTTTAAAAAATGACAAAATTATGATTTACACTAGCCTTGCTTAATAGATGTGGTTAAAAAAAACATATATATATACGCCATTTGTTATGGTTACAAATATCATGTCTTAACGACAATGTATCTAAAACTTCTGTCTTGGTCTTGCTGATTACATTGATACATTTTAATTGCTAAATGATCATTCCTGTCTTTCATTTGTTTAGTTTTTTTATATATATTGTGATTTAAAGGCTGTTTTATTGGAACTTACTTCTCTGGATGTACATTGCGGGCCATGATGGAAGTGTTTTAGTGTGTCGCTTCTGTTCGGTTCCAGAGCAATCGTGTGGCCAGAGATCACGCCCTGACAGAAAGCGACGGTGAGCAGATGAGACAGCTGAGTAACAGGGACCCTCTGTCAGAAATCACTGAGCAGGAGAAGGACTTTCTCTGGAGACACAGGTGAGTAAATAGTTCGCACGGGAAAAACATCTTAATGATCTTTTTACAGCAGACCTTAAAAGCATCAGAATTAAGTGGACTCCACAAATCTACTTTAGTCCACGTTGCGGTCCAGATTTATTCATGTAAAGGTCCAACAATTCAGGGTTTAAATTCAATCTCATGGTGAGACTGTAAAAGCTAAAATGTTTAATATGTGGAAAACTTTACACTGTTAACACTTATGTTAATATATCTGTTGTTTGATTGGATTTGATTGGATCATTGCTCTGGTAAAAAGGAATAAACATCTATGTTTTAAGAGAGCGAAAAAACCTTTTAATGATGTGCTTTTTTTTTTCCTGTGCAAGGCACTATTGTATGAACATCCCAGAGATCCTTCCTAAGATCCTCCTCGCTGTCAAATGGAACTCCAGAGATGAAGTGGCGCAGGTAATGCACAGTTCATGCTTTTATTGTACAATAACATGTGGTCCCATTCCCTGTTATGTGTGTACCGCAAAATATAATTTGGAAAGCGAAGCCTGAACCAAGTTCTTTTATTTTCAGAAGATGTTATGTCCTTTTAAATTCATAAGTTATTTTAATAGCGTTTTTAATTTACGTTTTTTTAATCTTCTTATAAGTGCATTTATTTGCACATTTTAATGTATAAATGTATTTTCAACATCTTTTATTATTCAATTAAGCACAACTTAAGTGAACTGAAGTATTTTACTTTTTTTTTATTTTTTATTACTAAGGAACCCATTTTATTTTATTTTATTG
Source organism: Orestias chungarensis (assembly GCA_032876305.1). Taxonomy (NCBI): domain Eukaryota; kingdom Metazoa; phylum Chordata; class Actinopteri; order Cyprinodontiformes; family Cyprinodontidae; genus Orestias; species Orestias chungarensis. The sequence goes on along the minus strand of JAVLVB010000668.1, from coordinate 7,023,001 downwards.
TATTTCCTCCAGATGTATTGCCTATTGAAGGAGTGGCCGTCCATCCGTCCAGAGCAGGCCATGGAGTTGTTGGACTGCAACTATCCAGACCCCATGGTCCGGCACTTAGCTGTTCGCTTCCTTGACAAATACTTGACAGATGACAAACTCTCCCAGTACCTTATCCAACTTGTCCAGGTTGGTCTCATTTAAACTTATATGTCCGTTCTGAGTTTCATGTCAACCCCAAATAAATGTCATTTTTGGTTTAGATCATTTTTTTATTTATCTAAAGCCTACCTAAACCGTTTAGATTGCAAAATGAGTTGCCCTACTAACACCCATGCACACGTTTGTCCTAGGTTTTGAAGTATGAGCAGTATCTCGACAGTCCGCTGGCTCGGTTTCTCATCAAAAAGGCCCTGACCAATCAAAGGATAGGACACTTTTTCTTCTGGCATCTCAAGTGAGTCATCTGTTTGTGTTAGTGTGTGATTAAAAACAAGTAACTTTTTTTTTTGTCTCTTTTTTTAAAAGTCACTGCATGTTTTGATCCCAGGTCAGAAATGCACAACAAAACTGTGAGCCAGAGGTTTGGGCTCCTCCTGGAGGCGTACTGCAGGGCCTGTGGTATGTACCTCAAACATCTGAGCCGGCAAGTCGAAGCCATGGAGAAGCTCATCAACCTCACTGACATCCTCAAACAGGAGAAGAAGGATGAGACGCAGAAGGTACGATAAGATTAACTTCTTTTTTAAAATCAAGATTCTGTCATATAAAATACAGATCATGATAATTATCTAAACTTTCTGATTAGTTAATTTGATTTTGGAAGTGATGTTCAAGCTTCACATTTTATTTACTCTGGGAATGTAGCGAAATGCTAAGGAAACGCTTTGATTGGCCAGAAGTCAATGTCTTTGCAGCACTAACATTTCCCTAATGAGCATGTGTCAGCAGTGAAGAGTTGATTGCATTTTGTTGTTAACTTTGAAGCAATCCTTCATCCTTCCTGCAGTGGAAAGGAAACTTCCTCTTTCTTATCGAACTGCAGCTTATCTGCCACGACCAAGTGGGGTTTCCAGAAGTCAGAGCAAACGTATAAAACAATCATGAGGCTTTAGGTTTCTAGGATTAACAAAAGATTATTTTAACCGCGTTCATTTTAATATGAGATCAACGCACAGCCGTCTGTACTTTTAGAACCTTGCCTGCGTTGCAGCTTGATCATTATTTCTTCCCTTGTTTCAGCTATTTCTCTATAAGGCTACGCTCTTTCTCCCATTCCTGTCCACCTCTCTTCCCAATTGTTGTGCTCAGAATAGCTTTGACCACTTCCAGTGAGATATGACATTGTATGCAGTTATTCGCTGCTGAAGCAGTTTGAGCTATTTATCCTGTACATTTTAGTCTATACAAACATGTATGTCTGGCTTTGTTAAAAATATAAGACGCGTGTAGAAACGCTGAAACATCCAAGTGCAAATCGTTATGTGTTTTGTGAAGGTTCAGATGAAGTTTCTTGTAGACCAGATGAAGAGACCAGACTACATGGATGCTCTGCAGAACTTCACTTCTCCTCTCAACCCCGCACATCAGCTGGGAAATCTGCGGTGGGTTCCCTTAAAAACTTACAAAGTGAACGAGTGGAAAAGTAGCTGATAAGGACTAATATCGACAAATGTGTTTTATTTCCTCAGGTTAGAGGAGTGTAGGATCATGTCATCGGCTAAGAGGCCACTGTGGCTCAATTGGGAGAATCCTGACATCATGTCTGAGTTACTGTTTCAGAATAATGAGATCATCTTTAAAAATGGGGACGGTAAAAATGAAGACACACAAACACGCATGTACTCCACTTAGCATTTTTTTAATTCTTAGAGAAAACATGCAACAACACACTTTATCATGGACGGCTTAACATGTTTAACACCCTAAAAACTGGGATGCATTTCATTAACCCCAACATGAACGCAAATGTTGCTTACCTGATCCAGGTAATGTGGCTTTTTAGAATTGATTCAGAAAATGGCCGTCTCATTCTATCTGTGCGTAGGTTAGGTTTAGTTTTCTCTACAGCGTGATACGTATAGTCAGACATTAGTAGAATTTGGGAATAGTGTTTGCATTTTCATGCTTTATTCCTAAAGATGACAAGTATAAGTAAAAATTAAAAAAGTTTTTGAAACAGTTGCTTTTATGGCATTTGCCTCTCCTATATTACTTTTAGTTTGACGTGATTCTGATCATAAAACCCAACTAATGTGAGAGTTACTGTAAAACAGGACATAAACTTCTTAAAACGTGGAAGTTTAACCTTGAAAAAGTCTGAAACTTTTTTATTTTTTTATTTTTTTTAAGTGGTAAGAAATGAATAAGACTGTTAATGCATAAGTACATTTGATAGAAATCAAGATTTCACAGACGACGCAGAGCCTGAGATATGGTTTAATCAAAGTATATTTGGAGCTCTGTCTGCTCCATTTCTACTGGATGAATTGGTTCTTTTAAAGTAAACATCTCATCAAGATAAAGCCAAAAAGTGACAATATGAATATGAAGACCTTGCATGAGAACAAGTGGCATTAACTTGGGTCTTTGTCACTTTTTTGGCTTTATCTTGATTTATTTTCGTGTGTCACAGATTTGCGGCAGGATATGCTGACGTTGCAGATAATTAAAATCATGGAGAACATTTGGCAGAACCAGGGACTGGATCTGCGGTACAACAATCATAATTTAACTAAAGCAAGAGTAGCTCTTGCCGCAGGAGTTGGTCTCAACGCGTGCACGTTATGCATTTCTTTAGGATGCTGCCTTATGGCTGTCTGTCATTGGGAGACTGTGTGGGTCTAATAGAGGTGGTTCGAAACTCCCACACCATCATGCAGATTCAGTGCAAAGGAGGTTTGAAAGGGGCCTTGCAGTTCAACTCCAATACGCTGCATCAGTGGCTCAAGGACAAGAACAAAGGAGAGACGTGAGTTGTCCGTTGGTAATAAAAAAATCATCACCTGGCATTATGTTTTTACAGAAATGTTGTGGTGTTGACTTTTTCCACTTGTATATCCTGTGTTATATCTGCTTCATCTTTCAATAATCTGTAGTATTTACTCTTGATTTGTTATTTGAGTATTTCTTTGTTTTCGGGCAGATATGACATGGCGGTTGATCTGTTTACGAGGTCATGTGCTGGCTACTGTGTAGCTACGTTTATTTTGGGGATAGGAGACAGGCACAACAGCAACATCATGGTCAAAGATGATGGACAGGTAACTGTCATGTTCGAAACAACTATTTAATTTCATTAAATGTGACATTTTCCAAATACAGCAGTAATTTGTACGCATGTGTAGTAGAAAAGGCAACACGCTTCTGATGATACACACTGCAGCTTGTTTTGCTCTGTATTTGATTACGTTGGTGGTTGAGCCGACATCCTTTGCTTTACTTCAGTTGTTTCATATAGATTTCGGACATTTCCTGGATCACAAGAAGAAGAAATTTGGCTACAAGCGAGAGCGAGTCCCATTCGTACTAACACAAGACTTCCTCATCGTCATCTGTAAGGGAACCCAGGAGTGCACAAAGACCAAAGAGTTTGAAAGGTGCTGCGCAGCCTTGCCTATCTTTTGCTTTATTTTCTTTTTATCTTGCATCCTGTGCTTTTATAGGTTAGTGTTTAATAAGAACAACATAAATTTGCAGTGCCTTATAGTATCCATACGTCTTAAACCGTTTAAAACAAAAATCCCAATTTTGTTTTTTTCATACTAAGTTTATGTGTTTAACAAATATGAAGTAGCAGGTAACTGTGAACAGTTAGAAAATGTCTTAATTAATCAAGCCTTTTTAAGACTTTTTACTGCCGTTACAGAAAGTCTTTGGGGATTTGTTTCCACCAGCTTTAAATAAGTATAGATGGGAAATCATTTAATTTCTTTCTTGCAGGACAGTTTAAGATTAGTCTGCGCTTTAATTTGGTCGTTCTAAAATGGATTATGTTTTGATCTAGTTATTCCTTTCTAGCTCTAGCTGTATATTTAGAGGACCTGATGTTGATGTAATTCTTAGTACTTTTGTTCTGCAGCCGGTCTGCTTGGTGATTCAGTGATTTTTATTTATTTATTTTTCTGCATGGAGTTTGCATGTTCTTGCACTGCAAATGTGTTTTTCTTCTGATGTTTTGACTGTTTTAAACAGTCCAAGACTGTTGGGTTGATTGTTTTCTAATAATTGCCCTAACTTTAGAATTTTCTTTGTCCTGTATTTGCATTTGTTTCTTCTTGTGTTATAAACTGGCAGCCTGTGCTGGTTGTAGTCAGCTAGTTAGCTCAATGCTAACTCTAGCAAGAAATTGGCAACCTAATAATTTATTGGGCTAATCCCCTTTTTTTACTCTGTCATCCCCCTTGCAGCTCTCATTATACACTCAATGTTTGGTTCCATGATGATGCTTATGATTATATTTCGTAAGAATAATATATAATTTTTTCCTTTTATAAATAAAGTTTTGGTGTTTGTATTAAAATGTTTAATTACAAGAAAGTTACTCTATTCACTGTGCAACAATGACATATATTTTTTATTGATAAAAAAAGAATAAGGTGTCAAATCACATTATACATTTAACATTGGGCTGCTAGGGCCTAAAATCTAAGACACCTGACCCAGGCAAGGTTTTGTGCTAAATGTTATTCAGGGGAATTGGAATGAAAAACGTTCTCCTACTTTATTCTTACCGCTGCTTTGGTTTGGTCATCATATATAACCCTGGCAAATTTTGGAAACATGGAAGACAGTTTGTATGTTTGGTTTGTTCTGTATTTCTTTGATATGCAGTGTAAACAATTGAACTTAACGTACATTGTGCTAAAACCAGGATTGAAAACAATAAAATCGCCCCATTTTAGGATCATATTAGATTTAAATTGATGTCTCTGTTTAATGTAAGGAACGTTCGTTGTTGTAAAACTGTCGTTATTCTTGCTCTAGGTTTCAAGAAATGTGCTATAAAGCGTACCTGGCCATCCGACAACACGCCAACCTCTTCATCAACCTGTTTTCCATGATGCTGGGCTCCGGCATGCCCGAGCTGCAGTCCTTTGACGACATCGCTTATATCCGAAAGACGCTGGCACTGGAGAAAAGTGAGCAGGTAACAACTTTCCTCTCCTTTCGTCTAAACTTCAGCGCAGCTTTCTTTACCTTTTTTTCTGTGTGACACAGGAAGCCCTGGACTATTTCATGAAACAGATGAACGATGCCCACCATGGAGGCTGGACCACAAAGATGGACTGGATTTTCCACACAATTCGGCAGCATGCGCTAAACTAATTAAACACCCAATAGAAATGCATCAAGACTATTTATTATTCTTTACCAGAATAAACAATTTTTTGCGGAAACTCTATGAAACTATATGGAAGTTTCCATTGTGATTTTTTTTTGAAGCACTTTTGTTCATGATTTTTTTAATTTTTTTTTTTAAACAGAATTCTGGGTTTTATCCATTCTCATTGGAATATTCTTTCTTTTTGCCTTCATCCAGGTTTTGCCGCTTTTCTCAGTGTGTCAGCATTTCCTCTGGACTCTCTTGACGACAGTGAACTTGATAATAGTTCTTTCCCCCCCAGATTTTCAAGTAAAAAAAAAAAAAAAAAAAAGGAAATCTGCCGGCTTAGAAACGCTACGTCTGCCACTGCCAACGTATTAATGTAGCCGCAAAGTAAGTCTAACCTTTAGTCATTGTAGTGCACTCAACTTTTTCTGTCACAGACGAACAGATGGCAGCCACAGGAAACAGTGTTTGCCTAAAAAATGTTTTGCTCAAGTTTGTTGGAGCTTCGCTGTGAGCTTCCATAATGTCTTCCATATTTTTTTTTGAGCAGAAATTTTAGTACTAAAAAAGATCTATGAGATTTTCTTTCTCACATATCCTCATGTTGTGCACTTCATGGCAAAGATGCCTCTTATTAAAAAAAAAAACGAACTTGGAACTGTAAAACAAAAAAAACCTGTACAGATTTATTACTTTTTAAATTAATATTTTGTTTATTTTGGTATGATAAGTCAAAAAGCTAACTGAAGATACTATTGATTTTGTAAATATGTTTTTTTTGTTTTTTATCTGGTGTAGCCTTGTTTGTTTGTTTTATTTATAGCCTGTCACCTAATATTTTCAGTCTAATTTGGCTTTTGCATGAACCCAGTTTGTTTTGTTTCAGTTTTGCGTTATATGTATAATAGTCAAGTCAAGACAATAGGAAGCAAGGGTAAAGAAAAAAGCCACTGATTCCACACACACACTCAGTGAAGTCCCAAAATACGCAATCTTTGTAAAATGAGCTGAACTAAACAAAGTATTAAAGCCAAAAAATAGAAGCGTATAGGAATAGCTATTTTTAATTGTACATGTTTAGACTTTTATTTTGCTGAGTGACTTAGAGAAAGCAAGAAGAGTTGTGTTAAAACATTATCTTGGGAGAGTAAAAAAAAAAAAACAAGGCACCTTTTGAATAGATTAAAAGCTCTTTCTGAAAAGCCCAGTAGTTTGTATTGTTCGCCTGCTGTGAATAGGCCAGAGTTGGTGCTGTATTTTTACCAAACCTCATAATAAATTACAGTAATGTCATTTTTAAAGCATTATTCTAAGGAGAGGGAAATTGCAATAGTTATATGGAATCATATTGACGCGTTCGTCTTCAATTGGCTCATCCATTGAAGCAGAGTATTGTATCCTCCCACCTAGCTGACTTGAACCAAGTATTCCAGTTATTTCACGTTCATGGGGACAGAAAGTTTGTCCGGTGAAGAGACTTTAGTGGGTAAGATACATAATTGGGGCTTACCGAACTCTCCTTCATGAACTTTATAGTAAAGTGCTCTGCATACCTTCTTTGTGTGCTGGGAGATATATATATATATATATATATATATATATATATATATATATATATATATATATATATATATATAAATACATACATACACACACAACTTGTCATATTAAGGTGGAATCTATTAAATTATAGTGTAAAAGGGAATTTTGTTAAAGGTAAACACAAATCTTATGGAATAAAACCAACCTTGGACTCTTCAATATTACACATTTAGGAACCTCACCAGACCAGCTGATTGCAGCAAGACATGAAAATAGTGATCTATCT
>JAVLVB010000668.1:6990030-7015753 GCA_032876305.1 Orestias chungarensis | reverse complement strand
AAAAAAAAAAAAAAAAAAAAGTTGAACAATGCATTGGAAATATTCTTGCCTTTTTTGTTGTTGTTCCGATATGCATGTCTCTCAAATAGCATAGCTGGTTTGTATGTTAGAAAACCAATGAACTGTCGTCCTACAGATCCTTTCCTGTGTATCCTGTAAATGTCTGTGCTGGCTGCAGAGCTTCATTGGCAGGTTCCAATGAAAAACAATGTGTGCGTGTGTTCATTAATGTGTGTGGCCTGACGCGGGTCATTATTCTGGTCTTTAAATGATTTGAACCCCCCCCTCACCACTGGCAGTAAGTTTTTACAAGTAAAAAAATCTAAATAAGGGGGAAACAAACCTTTTATATACATGAGTAGAATATGTGTTACTTGAAATTTCATGAATTGGCAACACAGTTGTTGTTCTTTTGCGGAAGAAATTGTTTATTTGTTTAGTACTAACTATGAGCCTAAGTCTGTATTGTACTGTACGTAAGCACCGATAGCTGAAGCATTGTTTAATCCTAGCCGTGAATGTTTGTGCTACGGCTCTCGGTAGGAAAGTTTTGTAGTCAAGCCAAAACTTTGAGGGTCAGGAGACGTGAGATCTTCGTTGTATATCCTGAAGACAACCTTCATATTTATATTTTTTTGGATTCCGACAGCTTTCCAAAGCATGGTTGGTTAAAGTTCTTCTATCACCGAAATGCTACGTTTTCCTCCTGGAAATCATTGTCTTCACCCTTAAAATGAGCCGTCTTCAGAGGACATCGTGTTGTTCCCGACAGTCGACATATATGTGGAACGGCCAGGAAGCTCAACCCGATCAAGTCCAATAAACCCTTTCGTACTCCTGCCTTTTTTTTTTTTTTTTTCTGGTGATGTTCATTGCGACCGTTGGACTAAAATATTTTATTTAGCAATTATGTTGTCTGTCATCGGATTAGTGTTCCTGAATCGTTTTATTATTTTTATTTTTTATAATCCACTGTTTCTACTGAGCCTCTGTAATGAGCTGTGAACTTTTAAGGGGAAACTGAGAATGGAAACGTATTCAAAAAGGTGTTTGTTTTTTTTTAAAGGTCAAGCAAATTCTCTGAAATGTTGATAAAGAAAATAAAGAGAATATTTTCGTTGTATGCAGCTCTGAGCTACATTTAAATAATGTAGTGTGGTGTGCTGCCAGAAATCTTACGTGTACAACGTGATTTAGTCATTGTTACTCCTTTCCTACTTGCATGAGATCAGTGTTTTTTTTTGTTGTCTTCCTTTTTATTTTATTAAGCGTACAGTCACCTTATTCCCAACTATTGCCTTAATTTTGCTCTCTGCCCTTTTTTTGGGGGGGGCTTTTTATTCCGTTTAAGTAGCATTTTTATTACTTTTTATTTATGAATGTGTGCTTTTGTTTCTGCTCAACATCCAGAGAGGAAGTGGTTGTAAGCCCTGTCCTCTGGGCGTTCTGTGAAACTGTAAATAAATTTGTTAAACATTCATCTTCTTGTTTGCTTCCTGTGCTGTCGACAACAACTCTGAAACATCCTTGCAAAGGTCTATTCAGCGTTACTAAGTATTCGTTTAGACTTGTTTAAACCCATTTATTTAATTATATTTTACAGATTCAACACTTCTGTTTTTTTTTTTTACTTGAAACTTTCGCTTAATCTTATTCTTCATTTAAGTTATGGAATTAGTTCTAATAAGTTAATAAAACCTTGCTCAAACAAGTCCGATCTATTTGTATTGTGATGTTCCATTTAGTATATTTACTTTTGTGATACAGCTAATTTGAATAAGTATACATTTAAAAGGATCAGGCAATAAAGTTTTTAATATACTTTTTTTATTTCAGGTCTTTTTTTGTGGTATATTCTTACAGTTGATGGAGCTGCATGGCGGAAAATTGCTTTATTGCTTTTTGTTTGCACAGATATATTAAAGGATTTTACAAAGATGAAACCACCTTTTAATATTAGCTTCTAAGTAGACTTGTTTAGTTTACGCTTATAAATATGTTTTAATCAATAGTAGAAGTTAAATTATCTTCGGTTTTTAATGAAAAGATCTTTTGGAATCACATTTGTTCATCACCCCTCATTTATCTGTGAGTGGTTCATAGGTGTGAGTTAAATGTCTTTTAAAAAGAAAATGTGTTTTGAATATGATCATTACATAAAAAGACTAAACGATAAAAAAAAATAAAAAAAGCTTAATTTAAAAGCAGGGTTTCAGAAGCCCTTCAAAAAAAACCTGAAGCATATTATTCTGTAATAGTATAAAATCGATTATTAGGTTGTTTTGAACCACAGAATAAAGAAACGGTTGGCTTGAGCATTTTTTAAATATGGTAAGCAAAAATTATTATTGAGAGTTCGTCAGCCTTCATTTGACTGGGAAAGTAATCTTAAAGGTGGTTTCTGGAACTACGTATATCATCACTGAAGCTTTATTCACAAGAAAAAAAGTTAAACATACTTAATTGAAAACACAATGTGCTCTTTTCTCCATCAGAACATACAGTAAATCCGGCTTATTGGAAGAAAATTTAAGAAAGCAGGTCAGTATCACTGAAGGCTCCATCCACTGATTGCTTCGGGGAGGCCTTCGCGTTGGGATCTGTTGGGGGAACTTGGGGTTGGACCCGCTTGAAGTGTTTCCAGGGGTTGGAGGGACAGTGGAACGGGTGGTTGTTGACATTGGTTGAGGCAGACGGTTTGGCAGCTGTGGTGTCCTCCTCGGATGATTCTTTGACTGGAGCCTTGGAGGGGGGAGGTTTCGTTGGAGGAGAATCGGATGGGCTGGCTGGAAGGGAAGGATGGGAGGGGGTTGCTTCCAAGTTCCTGAGTGGGGACCAGCCAGCAGGGCGGCGCCGGGTCTGAGGAGCAGTAACAGCAATTAGGAGTTGTGTATGTGATCTCATGATCCGATTTGATTTAATTGTTAAATGAAGCTTTTAAAAGTTTCATTATTTCAGCAATTGAGATAAGAAACTTCTTTATTCAAATTTAAATGATTTGGGCTTACAGCTAATAAAGAACCCATAATTTAGCTTCTCAAAGAAAATCTGAACATAGGATCAATTTAAAAATGTATTTTAATTCAGAAAATTAGGCCTTTATACTATGTTGTATATGCATGCAAATGGATTGGGCTCTTTTTGAATTACTGTGAAGTTGCTGTTTTTCTCTTTTTATGTCATTTTAGTTGTAAAACAAGTGTCTCACCATCAGAGGCAGGGAACCCTCCTCGCAATCTGTCTGGACAGCCGGCTGCTCCAGTCTCCATGGCGCCATGTCCACAGTGGAATTACAGTTTACAAACTCCTGCATTACATTTTTTTTTATGGAAATCTAATCAGAAGTCATGCTTTCAAAAACTATGGATTCATTTGAAATCATTTCAGGCATTTACCTTATTCGCATCATCTGGGACACACAGATCATGGAGACCGTTATTATCAGCCTTTGCACAGACAGTTCTCTTCATATCGAACCTCAGTTTGTACCTGAAGCCTGCAACAACCTGCACAGATGCACAGTTATTGCTGAGCAAAACCTATATTAATGGTTTTATTGTTTCCCTATTTGCACTCTAGTCTCAGTCTACCTGTCTGGTGGCATGGCCAACTTTGTGCAGGGTGAAAAGGTGGGTGGAGTTGGAAATGGAGTTAAACTTGGACACAGATAGTGAAAGTGGAGCCTTAAGGTCGTCAGAGCTTTCTGCAATCTCCTCAGGGCAGCCTAAACATTGCGCTTTCTCTGGTACAAGGAAGATGTCTGAAGAAGAAAAACAAAAAGATAAAATAGTAATAATCTGTATATGGTGCATAAAATGTATGGGTTTTTTTGTGACCCAAACAAAAAAGTAAAACAGCATAATCAGCAAAAGAGGAACCCAGAATGTAAATAAAAATAAATAAAACAGAAGGCAAAAGTAGAGAAAATTTCATTTTTAGCCATAGTTGAAAAATGTGTTCATAATATAAACAAAGTATTTTTACTTTTTCATAGAAAATAATTGGATTTTAACAGACCAAAAAGATGTCAGATGATCCCTCCGTCGGGGTCAGCCAAACACAAAATGTTTTAAAATTAATATTAATCACCAATTTCTTCATTATTTTATGATTGTGTTGTAGTTCAACATCATAAGGTTTCTGTAAAGGGAAGCTTATATGCTTCCTATAGCAACCAGACAAGCCCAAAGAGTGGAGTCAGGGAATCAAATTTACAGATTTGACTCATTATTACAAATTCTGAATGCATGTCACAAAAGTATAAATGGACTGTGAATATCTCAGAGCAGTAGCCTACTAACACAGGGATGACTTTTTGTTGAAAAATACATTTCCATGTTTTATCCTCAAAAATGTTGCCTCACTTTTACAAGCTGTGGTACCAAAGAATCTGTTTACAGTAGCCTCTGGCCGGGGCTCATAAAGCAAACAGATTAAAGTCTGCATGCCACGGTTTTACATGGACTGACGAGTTAATGTGCTTTCTCGCTTTCTTTAATGTGTTTGTTTCACAATATTGGTTTTCCCTAAACCCACCACTGCTTTTTTTCTACAAAGGTGGCAGAACAACCAACAGAAGAACCTTATTTTATATGGCTGGTGATTTAAATGTATAATATTTCTAGGCCTTCATTATGACTTTATAATATTCCAGCCTTAAACAAACAGCTGTAAATGTACTGCTTTTTCAAAATTTCTGTTTATAACAAATAGCCTTTTACAACTAAGACTGATATTTTGGTCTATAATAGAGCTATGAGGAATTATTTTCACAGACTCTCTGCATCCAAAAAGAATGAGTTTGAGGTTTTATCTGCTAAGAAACGACAAAAGTGCCCCTTTCTAGATTTTTTAAAGTTGCTCAGTGGCACTTAAGTCATGTCTTGGTTGTTCTACCCCCACCAATCTAACTTAACTCGAACAACTGCAAATGCAACCTAAGAGGTAAAACCAAACTAAAATTTCCTTATTTTATGGTTTCAGTTTGTCTCCATATAAAATAGAAAATTTAGATGTACAATAGTTTATAAAATTGTGATTTTTTTTGTCCCCTCAGTGATACATTTGCAGAATATATCATGTTTTACTGGTTGGTCATTTTCAGTTTCTGGTTAGATCATTCCTATAATGCTCTCACTCACCAATCATACAATCCACCTGCTTTGTTTCGGTTTCTTTCTCATTCATGTGGACTGTGGCATTGCATGAAATTGGTGCCTGGAGGAAGAACATGGTGAATTAATGTTTTTTTTTAAAGACTTCATGCACCAATATTGAGGCAAAGAGCTGGTTTGGTTTTACATTAAAACGCATTAATAACTTTATTTGTTGTTACCCTATGTCCAGTTGGCAGATAGTCACAGTCTGTCCAGGGTTTGCTCCCCCCTGCTGGACATTCACTCCTCCTACTGGTGAACTCCAGTGAATACACGGAGTCTGAACCGTGCTCTGTCTGCACACAGACACAAGCCCTCACAGTCAGCATGTAACAAAAATCAATAGGGCAAACCGTCATTTCCAAGAATTTGTCAGTCAACTCAGGAGCTAGGTTTCGCTCTTACATTATTGACAAATTGTTTCTAAATTCAGCAAACCCTATGGTCTCTGTCTAAAACAACAACTTTGGAAATGTCCTCACATGCAATATATGTCTGAACATGTACAGGAATAGGCATTATCTACATTCTAGTTTCCATACCTTACTGGCTGATTCGATCTGAAAGAGAGCCAGCTTGTATCCGATGCTCAACTTATCATTGAACTTGTGCAAGGCACTGGTGACGGCCTTCTGCACAGAGGGATCATCACAGAAGATCAGCACACCCCGCTGAGCCTCCGCTGTGTCCTGGATATAAAAAACAATGGTGCACCATGATCGATTATTCAGGGAAAACAGAACATTTTACCACTTGAGGCGTTTATTAAAAATAATATTTGCAAATAATTTTAAATACATTTAACAAATTTTCCCTCTTTTGCTAAACCTGATCGTTATTTGTGCTCAGCAACAATAACAGCAAGAAGCACAGACCTGTGAAGCAGTGATAATAGAAACCACCAAGAAACCTATCAAAGATAAGGAAGACAGGGAAAAGAACAAAAAGACAACAACCCTGAAGATGCTTGCATATCTGAAAAACATTGTATAATGAAGACCCTAACATTAAAAAAGTAAAAAATAAAAAAAAATAAAAAGTTTGGGTTGGAGTTATAATAAATAACTGTGATGCCTTACTAATAAAAACAAATAGATTACTCCAGTATAAAAGTATTCATTACTTGAAACCCTAGTTCACATTAATGTTAAGTTTCTAATAATAGACGAAAAGGGCAAAATAAGACAAAAAAACAACTGTGAGGAGGCAAAAACTATGGGGGGAAAAAAATGAAAGGACTGTTGTTCTATACAATCTGCAGAAAAATCTGAGGAATGAAAGAAACAACAGATGAGATAATCATTTTTACGACTCAGATTTGGACATAGTAGAGTCAGTACAATATTCATAACAGGGAAACATCAGAAAGGGAAATGTAAAGGTGAGGAAGATCAATAAAACGATTAAATGAAAACTGTTGGTAATATTGAAAAAAATAAAATTTGTCATGTTACAAATTAAGTTTTTAAACTAAATTTAGAAATTTGTTCAAGACTTAAAACAATACAAATTGATTTTTTGAGCCAGATCAGTTGTAGGAAGTTATTTGATCATTCCTGCCATGCCAAGGAAATTTCCCTTTCATTTTACAGTTTGTGTAGAGTTAGATGTTCATAATAGGTTTGAATTCCCTGTTTTTTGTCTGTTGTTATTAAGTAAAGTTTTGACACTGAATTTCTTGGTGATCAGTTCTTGCTAAGCTTTCTCTTTTTTTTTTTTTGTTGTATATTGTCCTCAAGCGGATTCTAGTGGATTCCTAGATAATTAGTCATACCAGTTCTTTTTTTGCTTTTCACTTTCTGTATAGTAACAGCTGTTTAGAAATTTACTTTCAATAAATCACCTTTAATACAATCCTGTTTTTTTGCCATGCCATGACACACGATGGAATTAATAATTCATTTTTTGAGACTACATTTTAACAATTCTCCTTTGATTTATCAACTTAGTAAATTATTCTGTGATCTGCTGAAGTTACACCATGTTTCACTTTTCTTTTTAGCTCGCTTTTGTGCTTTTAAAATGATATGGCTGGATCATATGAAACAGAAATAGTCCAAGGTTAATTTGTGGTATTATCTCAAGCTCACCAACATGACAGAATTCTTTTTGCTTCCAAACTAAAACAGCTATTTTAAATAATTCATTAAGAGACACATCTACACGGTTGTCAATTTGAGTTTATATGTCTTATTATAAGAGTAATCCATTCTGCTCTCTTTAGAAAGTTGACATGATTTTCCCCCGCTCGGGTCCTTACCTGCCCAAACACAGAACTACAGAAGCACAGCAGACCGAACACAAACAGCCCGACTCTGCTCCTCATCATGTGATGGGGACTGCTCTGACGTTTTTCAGCTGCAAGCCAGAGAACAAATAAAATCAAACAAATCATTGGACCTTTTACCTCCAAATCCGTGTAAAAATCTCACATTTTTGTTGTGAGCACAAAACAAACATTCTCAATCCAGGCTTACAGTGAAAGTAGAGGCCTGCTGTTGTTACTGCTGGGCTGTAAGAGGAATATCCTGACTCCTCACCCCCGTTGCAAAGTTGATTGAACAAAGTTTTTTCTCTGACTGCAGCTGGGATTCCTGAGAAAGATGAGGACACATGACAGTGGACAGAAGGGCAGAAAAGGTAAAAGAAGAGTAAATGTTTGCTCTCTTGTTTGCCCTCCCACATGTCGAGTCAATACATCAGTGCATTTTAGGGGCAAGGTAAATGAAAAACAAGGTTCTCAAACTCTTCTTTTTATGCTCGGTATTGGACTCATAAAGTGAAGAACAAAAATACGGAGTTGAATCTGACTTTAACTTTGCATGTGTTTGCAGGGCATCTCTAGCATGATCGTTGTGTTTTTGTGCGTCTATGTTTTATGTAGAACTTTGCCCCCGTCGCCCTTTAGCCTCAGCCACTTGGATTTCCCCACAAACTGTCAAACAAGCTGAGAAGATCTCAGAGCGAACAACGCGATAAACAGATTACGAAAACCTTTCTGTGGATCTGCCCCTGTGTTTGTTAAAAAGTCACTTCGGCTGCATTTTTGAAATGTAAAATTTAATATTAAATGTAAGATTGCATGTAAATAAAGCAGGTTAATTCTGAAGGGGTAATCGTCAGGATTTTAAAAACTGCAGAAAGCTTATTGTTTGGGTATATGGTCCAGAAAAGTTTACATTTTCATAGATGTGTTTGTAATATTCCATCTTTTTTTTTTAGATGAAGGAAAATATGCATATTTAGTTGCAACAGATTTTTGTGAATTGTTTGTCTTGCTTTTTTGTTCGTTTGAATATTCATACATGATATTTTAAACACTTGGACTAGACTTTTTTTTTTTTTGTCAGAACAACTTAAAGCCCCAACAGTCTTTAAGTTTGGAATGGTGACCAGGGAGAAAATTAACAACTTGATGTTGATGCAAAAGCTTTTAAGTTACTGGAGATTTTCTTCAATCCTTTGGCTAATATTAGATATTCAGTCTCTTTTAAATTTGCAAGTTTTGAATCAATATCCTTGACACAAATTTCACTTAAACACACACACAGCATCATAGGGACGCCACTGTGCTTGACAACATATGGATGAAGAAGTCTAACTATAGCATACATATATGAATTGAATAATGAGTTTTCTTCTATATATATTAGTTTATTAACAAAAATAATTTAAACTTCTAGTTAAAATACTTTAATCAACAAAGTCACTAAGCTAGTACCGCTCAATTAAACAACTAAGTAAAGAAATAAAAAATAGAAAAAAAACAATAAAAAGTAAAGTAATCAAAAGTAAAACAATAAAAATATGTAAATAAGGAATAGAACCCAAGACCGTAACGTTGTGTATTAAGGTCACATTTCAGAAGGAACTTTAAATGTAAAAACCAATAATGAATATTAATATGAAGCCAACATTTTTCTTACTCACTTCAGGTTATGGTGAGGCCAAATATGTAATAGATTCCTTAAACAGGAACACCAAACTATGTAACAATAAAACAAGATTTCATCAACTGAACGAAGTTTGGTAATTTTACAGTCCAGTTTGGATATGTATGTTTCAAAACCAAGGTTTATTTTTAAATAACTTTGGAAATGAGGCCACTTCAGATCTAAACTAATTCAGATTACTTTAAGATTACATTTTAAAACAACTGCTAGTATGTTTTCAAACAACTAGTTGGCAACACATAGAAAAAGCGGGGATAAAACATTATTTTAAGAAATATATGTATTATGAAATCGTTTAGTTAATTGGAACATTGAAAACCTTTCGATAACCTAATTTTGTCTGTCACTGAACAACCTCTCCAGTTCATTGATAGTTGTGTGTTTATTTGATATTGTGAAACACTAAAATAAATAAAGCCAGATAGAATCTTTAAGGGGTAAATAATTCATAGTTTCATATTTAAATGTAATCAAAGCAACCATACAATTCAAAAAATTTCAATCCAGTTTTTTTTAATAGCACCAATTCACAACATATGTAAAAGCCACTTTACAACAGAAATCCTTTCATCCAATCATAGATTTATTACAGTTTATCTTAGATATCAACATAACAAAGTCAGTTTTTCATCAAGGTTAGCTTAAAAGGTTTTCTATCTAAGGAAACCACATCAAGTTATTGACTTTATTCACTCTTAATAGACCTGCTTGCCAAGACAACAGCGTGTATTGTGTTATTGAATTTACAGAAATGCTTCATACTGAGCATGCATATGGCGACTGCGGAGAGGAAAAACTCCCCTTTAACGGAAAGAAACCTCCACTATATACTCGTTCGGTTTCTCTCGCAATGACTGACTGGGGGTTTGAAAAGACAGACACAGGAGTAGAAGCAAAGAAACTGATGTTAACTGCATACCGCTAAAAGAACGCCCGAGCCCTTCGTGTTACACAGTAAAGTGATATTTTATGTGTAACAACTCAGGATGCTGATAAACTTGTCTAAACTGCAACTGCATTAATAGCCATGCATTAAACATGAGTTGAAATGCTTGAGGGGGCCTTTTATGAGTTATATTGGGATTTCTTTATAGCCAGTATTTGCTCATAAGGCGTAAAATTGAGATGCTTCAGGCTAACCTTTCAACTGACTTTTTGTATCTGTGGTCTTGGCGCTGATGGAGACACCTCTGTTCATTTGTCCGGTGTTGAACTGCCTCCTCTCACATTTACAAACCAAACCGCAGCCGCACTTCCTATCTGCTGCCAGTGTTTCTTCTGTAGCCATGCTTCTAAAGGCTCAAATGAGCGGACTGGTGACGTTCCTTTTAGCTTCTTATCTTCCAGGTGAGTAAAATATTACTTTTCCCCCTAAATGATTGGCTTAAAATAAGTAAACAGGTTCCTGTTTGAGGTTTCTTTGAACTTTAAACACAAGGACAGGATTCTCCCAACGCAGCAGTGATCATTAAGATAACATAAAACCTAAAGGGTAGAAATACCCATTTTGGATCTAATAAAACTAAATCAAATTTTATACACTATGCACTTTTATCTTGGTATTTAAAATAGCTGTAAAAAACGACATATTCTTCAAACTGTGACCGTATATTACAGATATCACTTATGGGAAACTGTCGGTTTACTCCCCCCCATGCAGTGATCTATGCTTTAAAGACTTTCAGTGGTCTCACCGTTTTGTTTCTTTCTCACTCTGTGGTTTTAAGCCACACGTCATTTGAACAGAGCAGCAAAGCTTCAACAGAATTAGCCTTATTTAACAAACAAACGAAGAATATGAGTTTGGTTCTCTTTTTGGTAACAGCAAAGAAATTCAAAGTGATTTAACAGGAAAAAAAAACAAAGAAGGTTAAATTAGGGCAAATATACTATAGCATCAATCTCAGTAGTCTGACTGTCATGTGTTCAACAGAAAGACAGCATGGGGGGATTGCCCCAACAGTGCAGATAATTGCTGTGCAGAATATGTCTAGCAGCTCCTTCCTGCAGGTTCTACTTCTTTAGTTGCTGTAGAAACATATGGGTTGGTTTCTCATGACCCAGAATTTATCCAAAATAGACATGATATTGTTGAGGATTAGCAATAGGAGGGAGTTTTAGGTTTTTTTTCTCTGGAAGTAAACCATCATCTCCTCAGTCCTGAGTGTGAAAGCCTCGGTTATACCAGCTGCTCCAACTCCTGTTTATACGCAGACTTATCACTACACTGGAGCGGACCAATGGCTTTGGCGTCATCTGCAAACATGAAGAGTTTTCCGCTGAGATGCATTCATTTACGCAAACAGAGGAGAGGAGAAAGGGACGAAGTTTCGTGTTCTGGCTAGTCTGACCTGCTGCAACCGATCAGTCGGGAATCTAGTGATCCACTGAATGGATCTGGGTTGTTGGTACATACTAAGGGCAGAGTTGCAGTCTATTTGCATGTGTTAGTTTATGAGTCGTATTTCATACATGCACTCACTTTTTTGTTCACGTTGTTTCTGCTGCAGCATCAAATTATTACCATGCAAAAAAATATGCAGCGAACAGACTTTGAAACTAATGCGGGTGCTTCATCGTCAGGTCTTCTCCTACAGAGGAATGGCAGCTCAATTGCGTCTTTGCTAGACTTTGAGGCTCGCTACAGGCCTGCACTTCAGCACAATGAGACGATCCCTTCAGCAGGTGAGCACAATCACAGCACCTGAAATATGAAAGTAAGAAAGAATACAGGAGTCTCTTTTAATGAGTCAGATGCAACAAGGATGGCAGTGGCAGAAGATGTTGGAGGTGTAGTTGAGATATTTTCAAACTGTCAGGACTTTTTGTTTTTCAAGTAAAAGGAGTTGCAGAGCAGAAATTTAATTCTTCTGAACCATGAAATGGGGGAAAAATATACAGAATTCTTAAAAGAATATTTTTTAATTAAATCTCACAAAGAAAAACTTAAAAAGCAGAATAAATCAAATCTTAAGAATCTTGTCTCTAGAGTATAATTCTCAAGTTCCCTGATGAGCTTTGAATAGCATTATTATCCTCAGGCTTCCCCATCAGACCTATATTTGTTATGAGGTTCTGAAAAGATTGGAAATTTGCAAATAAAATTTTAAGAGGTTCATGAAAACAATATAATCAAAGCGATTAAAGCTAAGGGGAAATGGACTCTATCCCTCACACTACAAGCATTAAGCACCACATACACTTAAAATCTGATATAAACAAACGTAAAGTGGGAGATTTTCTATTTTAGACTTCTACCTTTATCCACTATTCCTGTAGTTTTATTTCAATCATTAATTTGACTCATTTACAGATTTTCACCTTTGACTTGCAACTTAAAACAGCATAAGGAATGAAAAATACAGACTATATCCAGACAGACTGTATTGTAATGTTTCATGCACAGCTTACATGTGTTGTGCCGTCAGGAAGCTACGAGCTGGAAGACGATGTAAGGCCATGCATCAAAGCCACCATGGGAGTAGAATATGTTGTTATCGAAAACGAGGTCAGAAGCTTTAAATGATACAGTTTATTCAGTATAATATTTATTTGTGAAATACATTTTGAGATAAGTACAACACAAACAGAGGAGTTATTCACGAGTATACCTCTTCTTCTGTATTTAGACAAACTGGTATTTCAACCTCAATCCATCTAGGGTTGTAATAAATGGTAAATGCGACAAAGAAGAGGCTCTTCTCTCTCTCATGCTGCCGGATAAATCTGCAAGTCTGGAGTTCAGCTTCAGAAAGGTAATACAACACAAATCAGTTCAATTTACATCTTGACAGCAAAAACCTGTGTTTTCTTATTTTGGGAGATGCAATACTCTAGGTTTTTGTTTTCCACAGGATAAAGATAATTTCTATGTCACCAAACTGGCTGCTCGGTTGTCCCCTCTACCTGTGTGTAAAGGATGCCCCAGTAAGAGCATGGACAGATTACAGAAAACAGTTGGAACAGTAAAATGAACGCTTTGTGACTCTGTCTTATGCCTTCACAGATAAAACGTATTCTGGGGTTTTATCCAATAAGATGCTTTTCAAAACATCCAATGATCGGAGCTTCAAGTGTGAATCGGAGCTGCGTCTCTCTGTGTCGTCTGAGCTGCGGATCAAGTTGCTTCCTCTGCAGATGCAGGCCTTCGGTGTCCCCAACGGACGGTTTGGAAAAGGTTGAAGAAACCCTCTAAATCTTAAACATCATAAAATGATAAAATACAGACCTAGCGGATAAAAAAACATTTTTTCCCCCCAATGTGACCTTAAAAAACTTAACTGAAAAACAAAGAATAATATAGAAGAAAAAAAAAAACTAAAGTCACTTTCCACTTATAGACTATAAGTCATTTGGAGGGATGAGGATGGGATTGGATATAACATAAAATAAAGTGTAGAAGGTTTAAATGGAGTGACACAAAAGTAACATCACAAATAACTGGGTGTTCTTCTAAAGTTACTGAACAGACAAAAAGGAAACATACAATATCAGATTAAAGGAGCTGTAGAGAACAGTCTCCTGTATTGGTTACAGAAGCCTTCTCTTTCTAAGAAAAATAGCTAGTCCGGAGTAAAAAAATACCAAAGTTATATATTCGACCCCAAAAATAAAGCTGCAGATCACTATAGGGCAACATAACCTCTGGGGAATCATGGTAGTGGCAGCAGCTTCATGCTTTGGGATTATAGGTCTTTTACAAGACTAGAGGGAAATATTAACGGTTCCAAACACCTGTCATCATTTCAGCAAAGCCTTCAAGCTTTTGCTGAAAAGCAATGCCTTAAAACTCACATCCAAATCAACAAACAATTGTTCCAGCAGACAGAACAACAGCAGGACTCATTGCTGTATTTAAACTAAAAGATACTTAAACTAAAATTATCTTATCAAACATTTATTTTCTTCATTTTTTTCCAGATTTTTGACAACACTAAACCTTGGCAGAAACTGCTGGGGGGGGGAAACAACACAGACAGTATTTTTAAATGTTTTAATTACAAAAATCAAGTTCTTACACTTTGCTCTCCTTCTCTCTCGTGTTTCAGCGGATGAGTGTTGGACTGATTTTAACCAGAGGGCCATTCCCATTATCATTGGGTCCATAGCTCTGGGACTCCTACTGGGGTTCTTGCTAAGCTTCCTGATCATCCGAGACCGTCGCAGACCGGGATATGAAAGACTCTGATCTTACTCTAATGCATTTATTCACCGTCAGAAAATCCTGTTATCCTGTTAATGTTGGATAAAAATGTATGTAAAATTAAAGATGTATAGTTCCTGTTTTTATATAAGGGTTTATGTTGCTGTTCTTTGACAAATCATTATATTATTACATTTTGATAATTAACTCTTTTTAACCTCATTGGAAACAACATCATATAGTTAACTTTTGCAGATTTAATAACCTGAAAACACTTTTTTTAACATTTATTGATTAGATGTGATAGCACAAGACTTCTGCATTACTGGGGATTGTCTGTATTAGCTTTCACATATAGAGACTCAAATTTTCATCTTTTTTTCTTGGAATTAAACATGACTGTCATTTGGGTGCTGTATGTCAAATAAATTAATTTTCATCAAAATTATGAGTTTAATGTTTGTAAGATTTAGTAAAACGTTCACCCCTCGTTGAGATCTACCTTACAAGTCATGTAAAAAAAAAAAAAAAATTTAAAATAGATATGTATCTATGCAGCTGATGGAACAGAAACAACCCCCTCTTCTGGCGATACTTGCTAACTGCATCTCCCCGCCTCCACATCGAGCTTCCTGATTGGCTGCTCGACGCTACGGGTGCTCGTTAGCGTCAGAAACGGTTTAAATATTTTAGAAAAGTTAAATCAAACATGTCAGGGATTTTTCACGGGGATTTAATCACACAGTTTTAATTTTTTTTGTATTTAAAAAACAAAAATAATCGATAATGAATAAGTTGTTTTGTTAATTATATCTTTGGTGTTTTTGTTCTTGTCTTGTTCCCTTAACCTAGCTGGAGGCTAGCAGGCAGCTAGCTGGAAGCTAGCAGGCAGCTAGGTAGCAACGTTAGCCTCAGCAGCAACTGGAAGCCATGGCTGCAGTTATTCTGAGTTTTCCAACTCTGCCGGGTCTTAGGATATTCACACAGTGAGTACATCAATGAACCACGTTATTTCTGCAAGAAATAATCTGCATCCATCTCTTACATTGTTAAATTGCACGCATTTTAAAAACGTTAGCTTTTAGGTTTGTAAGCCTGTCTGAGTTTATCCTCCTGAGCTAAAGATGATCATTTACCTCCAGACAGTCTGAGCTTGTGTTCTCCTTTAAATCATTTAATTTATGTTTTATTTATAAAAGTGTTACGGTGCTCTAACTGCTGGATTGGAGATGGGACAGGGCAAGGTTAAATCAAGTTAGCAAAATGCTAATGTGGCTGCTACAGTTTGTTTACTTCTGAGAGCTGATGGGTTTTCTAGCTTAAATTCTCTGGTTTTCAGATCTTGGCCCCAGAGATTTAATCTCTGAGGCTTCTAATCTCTGATCGTAACACTGAACTTCAAACTGAGTGCAGGATGTTGTTTACTCTCCTCAGGAAGCTGGCATGGACCAAAAGAGGAGTGAGGCTTGTTTCAGGAGGTGAGAGAGAAATCACAAGACTGCATAAGGCTGATATTTAATTACCAATACTAGAACGATAAAGAGTTTTTTAAGAGTCTAGGATATACATTTTTTTACAGTGCGATTTTTATTTTCTATTGGATTCTTTATACTTTATAGTACTAGGATGTATCCCCATGGATCAATGTCAGACCTTGAAATGGCTCAGTCCAATACCAGATGGTATTTCCCGTTTTGAACTGTTATGAATAACTGCTTAAAGTTATATTCTGTTGAGATGCTTTTAAATGGTTCCTCTGAAACAAGACACTAAGGGTTTTATTTTGAAACCTTAGAGGTTGGGAGGATCGAAAAGGTACTGATCGCCAATCGAGGAGAGATTGCGTGCCGCGTGATGCGAACGGCTAAGAAGATGGGTGTCCGCTCCGTGGCGGTGTACAGCGATGCAGACAGACACTCCATGCACGTGGCGATGGTTAGACGCTCGGCCAAACATATTCTCATGACCCTTTTGTTTATGGTTTATTTTGTTCATCAGCTCTTACCTATTTTATCTTGTTCCAGGCAGATGAAGCCTACCACATCGGGCCGCCTCCTTCCCAGCAAAGTTACCTCTCTATGGAGAAAGTTTTGGAAGTGGCAAAAATATCTGGATCACATGTGGGTAACACTTGCTAGATAAAGATTTCTATTTTCTTTCTCTACATTTGTAATTGTTTTTGTTTTTTTTTGTTCCCAGGCGGTTCATCCAGGCTACGGCTTTCTGTCTGAAAACACAGAGTTTGCAGAGGCATGTAAGCAAGAAGGAATCATCTTCATCGGGCCTCCTTCCTCCGCCATCCGAGACATGGGCATCAAGAGGTGATTAACGTCCGCTCCTATTGTATTTACAAATCTTCAAACATGCCGGTTGGTGAAATGCTCTCGTTTTCGTTTGCAGCACGTCCAAACACATCATGTCTGCTGCTGGGGTGCCGATCATAGGCGGGTACCACGGAGAGGACCAATCAAATGAGACACTTCAAGCGGAGGCCGCTCGAATCGGGTATCCCGTCATGATAAAGGCGGTCCGTGGAGGAGGAGGGAAGGTGAGGACGAACGGGTTAGCCCTCAATGAATTTCACAACTTGGCTCCAGTAAGCTTAAAGCAGCCTGGGATGTTTTAGGGAATGCGTATCGCTCGGTCCGACAGCGAATTTCTGGAGCAGCTGGAGTCGGCTAGACGAGAGGCCAGGAAGTCTTTCAATGATGACGTAATGCTCGTGGAGAAGTTTGTAGAGGATCCAAGGTATTAAAAGCTTGCTATGAGGTGTTTTCTTCAAGTTTGATTCTCTTTAAATCAATCTTTTTTTACTGCCGTTTGCAGACATGTTGAAGTTCAGGTGTTTGGGGACATGCATGGAAACGCAGTCTATCTGTTTGAGAGGGACTGCAGTGTCCAAAGGAGACATCAGAAGATCATAGAAGAGGCACCTGGGGTGAGTAGTTAGGATATATTTATTCATTTATAACGACTCAGAAAATTAGAGAAATTTAGCAGTAGGAATCTCTGATAGTCGGGAACTTTTTCAAGTATTGGCTTTTAGATCTTTATATCCTTGCAAAATAGGGTTTTCATGTCACATTGGGCTTAGTACTGAGTAGCTTTGAAAAAAATGCTTTCTGTCTTTTCTTTTTTTTTCTTTGCCTTAATCTTTTCAAAGCCTGGAATCAGCCCTGAAGGTCGGAGGAAACTCGGAGAAGCAGCTGTCAGAGCAGCCAAGGCTGTGAACTATGTGGGAGCAGGTGAAGAAGCACAAACGTTGCTGCAGGCGCTCACGCGCTCAGCACAAAGCCAAACTCTTAACAGTGTTATATATCTGTTTGTTACCTCCTGTAGGTACGGTGGAGTTTATAATGGATGCCCAACACAACTTCTACTTCATGGAGATGAACACCCGACTGCAGGTGGAGCATCCCGTCACCGAGATGATCACCGGGACTGACCTGGTGGAGTGGCAGCTCAGGGTGAGCCGGATAAAACTAGTAGCTGGTGTTCTGTTCCAAGACAGGAGACCTTATTTTATAGAAATCTCCTCCAGGTGGCAGCAGGCGAGCGGCTGCCCCTCCTACAGGAGGACATACCCTTAAGGGGCCACTCCTTCGAAGCTCGAATCTACGCCGAGGACCCAAACAACAACTTCCTCCCTGGAGCGGGGCCGCTGCTGCATCTGTCGACCCCTGCTGCAGACCAGCACACTCGCATAGAGACGGGGGTCAGAGAAGGTAGGAAGGGAATGATTCCACTTATTTTCCTATATTTATATATATATATATATATATATATATATATATATATATATTTACTGTTTCTTTGGTTTCAGGTGACGAGGTTTCAGCTCATTATGACCCAATGATTGCTAAACTTGTGGTCTGGGGAGAAGACCGATCTGCTGCTCTGAAGAAACTACGATATTGTTTACGACAATACAATGTAAGATCCAGCGTGCATACATCCATGCAGCACTCCCTTCCAACTTCTGCTCTTCAACATGTCTGTCCCGTTTGCCTTGTACTCAGATTGTTGGACTAAACACTAACATAGACTTCCTACTGAGTCTCTCGGGTCACCCAGAGTTCGAGGCTGGACGCGTCAGCACCAGCTTCATCCCTCAGTACTACGCCGACCTCTTCCCGGCTCCGAGCGCGCCGTCCGTGGAGACGATCTGCCAGGCTGCACTGGGCTTGTTGTTGCAGGAGAGGAAGCACACAGAGGAGTTCACGCAGGCCTCCACGGGTGAGTGTGATAGGATACTTCTTTTTTCTTTTTTTTTAAAAACACGTTAAAAAACAATTTCTGTTTTTATTTATTTACTTTTTTGTTTAGATCTCTTCTCCCCATTTGGTTCCAGCAGTGGTTGGAGAAGCAACATTCAGTTTAACAGGAATATGAAGTTACAGCTGGGAGACAAGAGTAAGTAACATACATTAGTTACAAAAAAAATAAATAAATATATATATATATATGAGTAATTTAATATGAAATACAAAAAAAAGCATAAAGGGGTTTATTCCTCTTCTATTTTTTGTTTTTATCTAGTGGTTGATGTTGTCATCACGTATGAATCAGATGAAAGCTACAGAATGCAAGTAAGCTGAAAAATTCACTTTTTGGTACAAATGCCATTCCTCTGCCTTTGGATTAGATTTTGTTATTGAACCATTATTTTTAAAAAGAACAATCTGGGTTATTAAAGATAATTGATCAAACAAGCTTGAGTCTTGTTGTACTTATTATCTCTAAAAAATGGTAAAACACTAAATGTTTGTATTTTATCATCAAACATTAAACTAGGCTAAAACTTGGAAGTTGGAAATTTAGTTTTGGAAATGTTTGGAAATCTTGAGTAGAAAATGTTGTGAACTATTTTTTTTATAAGAAGAGTTAAAAACATTTTTTGTTATTATTTATTTTTTCATACAACTCCTCTAAAATCTATCTTTGGTATAGGATAAAGCTGTGGTTCTCTTCCTTCAGGTTGGCGAAGAGGTGAACCATGTGACCGGAGCCGTGGAGGTGGAAGGCGGAGCTTCGTTCCTCCGCTGCTCTGTGAACGGCTTAAAGTCTCGTCCCAAACTGGTGATTCTGGATGACACGGTTCACCTGTTCTCCATGGTACGTTCCAACCGTGGAGAAATAAAAACAAGCTAGGATAATAATAATTTTTAAAAAAAGACACTCTTTCTTTTTTATGGTGATATCAGCACCGACAACATCAGAAGAACTTCTGTTAATAATTATAAAGCAACAATTATTAAAGCTTTAAATATCCAATAACTTAAATTAATTAATTTAACTGAAACTCTTGCATTGAACCCTCCTCACTTGCTTCTTCTGTGATGTGCAGGAAGGGAGCGCTCAGGTTTCCGTTCCTGTGCCAAAGTACTTGGCTGGTGTGAGCAGTTCGGGGGCTCAGGGGGGAGCTGTGGCGCCCATGACCGGAACCATAGAGAAGGTCAAGAAGATGTCACTGTTTTTTTTTTTTTCTTCGCATTCTTGCTACAAAGGCCGTCGCAGAACATTTACTCAACCTTTAAACCCTGGAAATGATAACCTTTTAACCTTTATCAAGTTTTAAAATGGTTACAGTATTTCGAGCTAAATTACTGATGAGACGGCGCTAATAACATTGTAACAACAAACTTTAAATAGTGTGAAAATGACATTTACGAAAAATTTCTAGAACAGTTGTGTAGTTAATGTAAATTAATAAGAAAATCTGAAAATATTCTGTTTGAAAAGCTGTTTTAATACCTACGAGATTGGCAATTAACAGCACTTTATAACAGATTATTAATTATTTAGAGAAGAATTACCACATTTGACAAATTAGGTAATAATGGAAACAAAATTCTGCTAGCACAATGGCATTTTTGGTCATTTGTGCACCAGTTCTGACCAGCATTATTACTTTGGATACAAAAATAGCAGCAGTGACTAAGCAGCTTAAAATATTCTCCTTCTGTTAAATTCAATTTTTTTTAAAGTGCTTTAATTTCTTAGAATCCAGTCATGCCGAGAGATTTGTAATTAATCCTAGTTAGACAACAGTGCATTTCTTACTCAGATTGGTTGAATTAGTCATGCTGAAAATACATTTAGCGACAGTGGAGAGGAAAAGCTCCTGTTTAACTAGAAGAGGTGTGACTGGCCTGAATTTGGGGTTCTAGAAGAAAGAAGAGACACATAGAAATGAAACCGAAGCACTGATCTAGCTGAAGAAAAAAAAAAGCACATTTGTATCTTTATTTAGAAGGGATACTGCACATTAACGGATGTAGCTGTAAATTTGCCAGAATTGGCCAGTTGGTGGTTTTATATTTAGACAAATTCGATTTTTTTTTTATTGTTAAAAAAAAACAAAACAAAGTTAAAACGTACCCTGCACATTCTGTCAATAAATACATTCAATACAGAATGTATTAATAATAACAGTAAATGCAAAATAAACTAATGTGAAATGTATAAGAAGTAAAAGAAAAGTCAGTTGTTTTTTTTGCTTTGTTGTCTGACTCTTACAAGAACTACAACACAGCTGAGTTCTTGTCTTATTCCTTATCAGCTTTTTATTTATTTGAACCGCTGAGTTTATTACTGTTTACCTGCAGTACAGCGGCTGCCTCTGGGACATGAAATTGCATTTTTATTTATTTATTTATATTTATCACTGGCGGATGTGTTGACCCACTTCCTGTTTGTGTTCAGGTTTTGGTAAAGGTTGGCGATAAAGTGACTGCCGGAGATCCACTGATGGTCATGATAGCCATGAAGATGGAGGTGACCGACTCACAAACGCGTGTCACCCAGCAGGTTTTAACATGTGTGTGACGCGGCTGCTTTTGTTTCTCCTCAGCACATGATCCGGGCGCCAAAGTCAGGCGTGATTAAGAAGGTCTTCTTCAGCGAGGGGTCTCAGGCCAATCGGCACTCTGCTCTGGTCGAACTGGAGGAAGAAGAGGAGCCGGAGGAGGAGGGGAGCAGCCAGTAAACATTCACACAGTTAAACCCACATGTCCACTGATGGGAAGAAGAATCATGGTTTCTTTCATCCATGCAAAATGTTCAGTAAAATAAGCAGTATTCGCTAATCTAAAGCTGCTAAATCAGTGCTGATAGCAGAATTAATTAGAGAGATTCACTAATCCATCAGCCAGAGATCAGATTGGGCCAATGCTCTTTTGATCAGCTCTGATTTTTTTTTTTTTAGCAGCAGGTCCAAAACTGAAAAATCAGCTCCTCCCCTCTATTCACTATTCATTACATGAATCAAAACTAAAAGTTTTCACCATTAGGTATGAAGCTATTATGCACAAATAGAGGTAACAATTTATATTATTTTTTCTTCTCCTTAATTAATCTGGATTAGAAGTTCAGATATTAAAACCCAGGCATATCTGTGCTGTTCATGAAAAGCCTGACCAAGAGCATTAAATGTTTTCACAGTCTGCTTTATTATTATTTCATCAGAAGAGCAGTGTTTCATCTACTTTGTTAACATGTTCAATCCTCCAGATCAACTGGTTGCCTATCTCTACAACTAAGCAAGTATTTAGGGTGCTTTGTTAAAATGGGAAGTGACCCAACATTTTGGACAGACTTTTTCCTGATGTCAGAGCCCTACAGGTTTACGACGGTCATTTTGAATGGGATTGGAAACACTCCACTGTGAATTTTGCATCAAAATGTTTTTTTGTTGTTGTTTTTCAATCTGTCCTGTGTGTGCCCGGATCTGGTCTCGAGATGAACCCTGCTGCATGATAAAGTCGGTCACAGGCGACTTGTTTCTGTTTAAATCTGCCAACAGATGATTATCACACACACACAGGACGTTTGAAGTGGAAGAGCTTCAGTGGATCACTCTCTTCTTGCTAACGGTGTGCTACGAGGCCTTGTAGACGAAACTGTAACTCATCTGTTTGTTTTCTGGATGTTTGTAGATTGTTATAAATGTTAGACTGTAATAAATTCTTTTCTAAATATACTCCACCCCCAATGTTTTTTTAAAATTTTTTTATGGTTAGGCTACTTGTGTGTTTTCTTTATCATGATCAGCTCTGATTTTACTGTCATAAAAAGCAGTGCAGTTAGAATAATTTGTCCAGTGATGATGCCGTTCTACATAAACCCCTGAGTAAAACTAAGGCAATGTTTTTGTAAAGTTAAAATCTTACATTAATTCAATTTATCTGTGAACTGGTTTTTACCACAACTGCAGGTCTTGGTCTTGTTTGTATATATATATATTTTTTTAATAAAGAAAATCCGGTTTGTATATTAATAGTTTTATCTTAGTAAAACAACTTTAAATGCAGCCATTCTTTTTTCAAACTTTGCTGCAACGTTTGTTTCACATTTATGAAGTGAGGCTTTTCTGAGAATCAAAAATTAAAACCTACTTGCACTTAAGCTGTGCCATCATTTCTTCAGTGACCAAAATACGTATTGGGGAAAAAAAGATTCATTTCCTGTCAAACTTTTATGAAGGACCAACATTAGGTAGTAAAAATTACCTGCATGCTCAGTAAGGGATTGCTGTAAAGTCAACGACAACACAAGCTACTGTTTCGATGTGCTGATGCTGCAAGTCAATGACTCGATGCGATCCGCTGAGTGTCCTTAGATGGGAAACTATTTTTTAAACTGATATGTTTATGATGTATCCGTGATTTGAATTGATTTTCTTGTAAAGTGCCTTGAGACAACATCTATTGTAAATTGGGGCAAAATAAATAAACGGATTCTTGACTGTGAAGACCTTTCTGATGTTCGCTACATACACCCGAGTGGTGAGTAATGTTAAGTCTTTGCATGAAATCCAGACAGAAAACCCTCGCTTCTCTTGTGCAAACAGTAGCAGCTACTGAGATGAGGTTGTAGGAGGTCCTCTGATGGACGCAATACTGGCAGGCGTCACTATAAACTTTAAGCTCATGGCGCCAGGTTTTGCCTGTTTTGGTTGGAGAAGTTTAATAACAGGATAAAAAAAAGCCACAGAGGTGATAACAGAGAAGTAAGATGATATCTTTAGCTAGATCACAGCAGCAACAAGTCACTGACATCTGAGGAACTAGATGGAGGCTGGAAGGATATCAAGAAGAATCAAGAATCAGTTTATTTATATAGCGCCAATTTACAACAGGTGTCGTCTCAAGGCACTTCACTGAAATTCAATTAAA
The DNA here is from genome assembly GCA_032876305.1 of Orestias chungarensis. Lineage (NCBI taxonomy): Eukaryota > Metazoa > Chordata > Actinopteri > Cyprinodontiformes > Cyprinodontidae > Orestias > Orestias chungarensis. Next base: position 6,992,325 of record JAVLVB010000668.1, on the reverse strand, counting down.
ATCGAAGATACATCATAACAAATAAATTTTAAAAAGTTTCAAATCTAAGGAACCCCAGCAGATTCATGGAGTCATTGACTTGCAGCATTCACTCCTCTGGAATCAGCAGACCAAAACAATGGCTTGTGTTGTTGTTGACTTTACAGCAATCCCTCATACTGAGCATGCATGTAGCGACAGTGGAGAGGAAAAACTCCCATTTAACAGGAAGAAACCTCCAGCAGAACCAGGCTCAGTACAAGCAGCTGTCTGCCACGACACACTGGGGGTTTGAAAAGACAGAAAGCTAAATTAGAAGCACAGGATACTGAAATAATAGAGTTAAAGCAGCAGTTGTAGAACATCACTGGAAGCATCTCAGCCCATGTTCTCATCCAAGAAGTTGTCTCAGCTAACACAACGCCAGCCCAGGTGTGGTTACTATGGAGAGAAAAACACTAAGAGAAAACAAAAGGTTACCAAGGTTGAAATAACGGTAACTAAGCAGTTTGGACAAAGGAAGAAAGTAGCAGAGAGAGAAGTGGTCAGATTGTCCTCCAGCAGTCTAAGCCTATAGCAGCATAACTATGGAAAAACTTAAATAACCCTATAGAGTGAGACATAAAGAAGGTAGAGCAAGGAGAACCGTCTGTCAAGACTGAGTTCCTCCCCAACCGGATTAGGCTGTCTTCTCTACCTCTTCCTAACCATAAACTTTATCAAACAGGAAGGTTTTAGGCCTAGATTTGAAACTAGACAGGGTGTATGCCTCACGGACTAAAGCTGGAAGCTGGTGCCACAGGAGAGGAGCCTAATAACTGAAAGATCTGCCTCCCATTGTGCTTTTACAAATTCTAGGAACCACCAGTAAACCTGCAGTCTGAGAGTGAAGTGCTCTGTTAGGGACATAAGGAGTAATCAGATCTCTGATATACGAGGGAATTTTATTAGTGAGGGCTTTATATGTCAAAAGAAGAATCTTAAAATCTATTCTAAGTGTGACAGGGAGCCAATGAAGGGAAGCTAAAATTGGGGAGATATGATCTCTCTTTTTAAGATTCATCAAAACTCTTGCTGCATCATTTTGGACTAATTGTAGAGTTTTAATTGCATTTTGTGAACTTCCTGCTAATAAAGAGTTACAACAGTCCAGCCTTGAAGTAACAAATGCATGGGCTAGTTTTTCAGCATCTGCCCTAGAGAGAATATTTAAATTTTTTGCTATATTCCTAAAATGTAAGAGGGAAATCTTACAGACCTGTTTTATATGAGACTTGAAAGACATTTCCGGATCAAAAACAAAACCAAGGTTCTTTACATTGTCACCAGATGCCAACCTGATTCTATCCAGGTCAAGTTCTGGTCCAAAGATAACAACTTCTATCTTTTCAGAGTTCAAGAGCAGAAAGTTTAAAGTCATCCACATGTTTATGTTATCTAGACATGCCTGTAATCTACCAAATTGATTGGTTTCATCAGGACTTATAGATAAATACAGTTGTGTATCATCAGCATAACAGTGGAAATTAACACCATGCTGTCTGATGATTTTACCAATAGGGTATATGGTAAATAGAATTGGGCCAAGTACAGAACCATGTGGTACTCCACACGTAACCTTAAAATGCGGAGAAGATTTGTCATTTAGATGAACAAACTGGGATCTATCGGACAAATATGATTTAAACCAGCCTAGTGCTGTTCCCTTGATCCCCACAGTCTGTTCAAGCCTTTCAATGAGGACATTGTGATTGACTGTGTCAAAAGCAGCACTGGGGTCTAACAGAACTAATATCTTGACTGATGGTGGTTTTTTAGGCGATAAAGCCTTATTGGTGCCGTTCTCTCTTGGCAAAGAAATGTTAAGTGCCAAGAGAGATGGCGTACAACAGGGGTGCCCACACTTTTTTTAGCTTGAGAGCTAATTAAAAGATGACCAATCATAAGGGATCTACCACCCCCACCAACACAAATAAAAAAGCACAACGCCTATTTATTTTATATTATTTAAATCGTTTTAATTGTATATGTTGTCCTTTTAGGTTGAATTATAATTTAAATTTAACAACACATAGTAGTTTGTCTTGCATTGCTGCATTAACCAGCAGTGGAATGAGTGTGGTTAACCCCAAGCAGACACAGATAATTCTATAAAATACATACATACATACATACATACATACATACTATTGAATTTGTTTCAGTAACTTCACCAGGTAAACCACATTAAAAGAAATCCACACAGATTTTCTTTTTAAGACGTTTTTTGTTTTTTAGAGCCAATTAAAAACAATTAAGATTAGAACATTGGGTCAA
>JAVLVB010000668.1:6977871-6989930 GCA_032876305.1 Orestias chungarensis | reverse complement strand
ATATATATATATATATATGTATGTAGGGTTGAGTCTGGCACTATATCACTTTAACAGCTTGAGTGTTTTTTCAGTGCTTTTGTTGGTTTAGCCGAAGTTTTTTTGTCTTCCACTCTTTTTACATTTAACTGATTTTTCTTTCTTTTTTTTCATGTCTGTTATGCAGTTTGTTTTTTATATACTGCTGGTTGGCTTTATCCAAGATATTTTACAAATAAAATATGGTAAAAAAAAAAACAATCTGCCAGTTTTGATGTGAAAGCACCTAAAGCTGGAGCATTATGAGGATTTACTTGGCAGCTAAAATAACCCACCTCTTATATCACAGCTCTGGTAAGAGAGAGGCTTTCTCATATTAAAGAGTCAAATAAAAGTCAAAAGATCTTTCTGATAAAAATTTATTGGTTCAGTAAATATGATTCTTTTTTAGATCTGGGATTTACACAGACAAAGCCGGAAAGACAGCATCAAAAGAGAAGGTGACAGAGGTTTATTGCTGCAATCTGCTAGCAACTCACAGGACATCACAACTCAGAGAACTGGCAGCTTTGATATTTTCATTTTGATTCACCTTCTGATCATTCGATTAAAGAAACCGTCATTTGATTTGACTTCTAAAATGCAATTGTTTTCAGCTTTGAAGTTCAAACTTTCCTTACATAAAGGCTCAATTTGGTAACGCAAATATCTAAATTAAATCAAAGTTGAACTGAGGCATCAGGGTCATGATGAGGAAACTGATGACCCTTAATATGTGACAACAGAAGGACATGTGGACAGATGTGAGAATATGGTGTATTTTTATATGTCCAAGTCATCCTTGAGCTTGATTCTGATGAGAAACGACGATGAAATATTAAAAGAAATGTGAATTACACAGCTGAGTAATCTCCTGCTCACATCAAATTAATTAAAGGAATATAACCCAGGGTGGTTGCTGATCTGAACAAGGCTCAGAAGACATCAGCAAGTCTGGATCTGGTTATTAACAACTTTTTTTTTCTTCTGGCTTTTGTAATCCGACGAAAACAGAAGTGAAAACGTTAACTATGCCGTTCTATCAGCTTGGGTTAAATCGTCGGAACCAGATTGATCAAATCAGCAATTAATAAGGACATATATCCATTTTCCTCTTTGTTTTTGTTGGTCAACAGGTTTAGACACATTGACCACAAGGGGGCATCCGATCTGCAGTCAGATCTTTGGTTCGGTTTTATTTGTCCTCGCCCTAAATCTGCTGTAAATCATGCAGAATATCAATGCTGTCAGGGCAGAGATGTCGCAGATCACTCATCGATACTTTGGTTAAAATCAAAAAACGTCCAAACCAGTAGATGATTCTATCACAGCGTCAAGAACCGCTCAGCATTTTAGCCGAAAGAAGGTAAAGGACAGTTTTTATTTGGTTTTACTCAAAATGCTGCTTCAAATTAAAGTTCTTCTCCAGCATATAAGGAATCTATGGATCTCTGATTGATTGAAAAGACAAAACTGGTCTCCTTTATTTTTCAAAGGCAAATATTGTGATAAAAGGGGAACCTACTGTTTAAAACTATAGGCCATTTCAACAGGACTGAAAATGCTTCTGAGCTGCATGACGGAAACTAGCGTTTGGTGCTTTAAACATTACAAATGTTATTTACTCATTATAAACTGAGCCATCATGTCTTCACGGGTTATTATGCACCTGCAATATACTTGTTGAAACTGTTGGTTGGGGATGAGAACCAATGCAAATAAAGATAGAAAAGATCCCGATCTCACGACCAGTTGATTAAAAAGTAAAATTCAAAGAGGTGAAACTACTATTAAAGCATTTAAGATGTTTTGTTTATTCAGGTTCTCAAAGAGAAAAAAACTCAAACAGATCAAATCAATCAAAAAAACTATCGCCAACGGGAAACCAAATGTTGTTGGAGTATCTCATTTAACTGAGCAGTTGTTGTAGATGGTGATGGCTGTGGGCAGGAAAGATCTTCTGTAGCGTTCTGTTTTGCAACTGAGCTGTAGACGCCTCTGACTTTAGAGACTCCAGTAACAGTCTCATGAAGAAAATGTTCCAGGGTTGTCTATGATTATCTTGATTTTATGTAAAATCCTTTTAAAACCCATCATCATCTCCAAAGATTCCAAATTTGTCCCCAGAACAGACCCGGCCTTCTTTATCAGGTTGTTGAGCCTTTTTTGACCAAAAAAAAAGATACCTTTTATGCATTACAGATTGTCTTGGCTACAACCTACAAAGCCTTAAAGGTAACTGCAAATAAAGCTGGCAGTTCAAAATGATACATGTAGGCATAGCTGATTAAAATTTAACTGAATGGAAAAGTGTAGTAGAAAAACTCAATGTTTTCAACCTTTTCCATCTTCTCAACTTTCTCTATATATTCAGATGAAGCATCTTTAGCTAAATATATTACATGTATCTGCCTAGATCCTGGACAACTCGGCAGTCTTCCCTGTCATAGCTTTGGTCAAACCAGAACGTCTTTGTCTTTTTTTTATTTTTATAATCTTAGTTAAAATTGTTGTCTTCTGTGAAACTTATTTACAATTAAATATTACTAAATGTCCTAATTACACCTTCTGTTACTAATTATTGGCTGATCAGACTGTAAGCTTACGCTAATAGTAGCTACTATAGTCTGTGGTCAAAATGGTTCTTGTTAACAACAATACCCATAATGCAACATAGACCTAGTTGGCCCCTTTCAGGTAAATATTCACTTTAAGTCTTCTCTTATGTTAGGAGTCTCCAACCCTGGCCCTCGAGAGCTACTGCCCTGCAGGTTTTAGATGCAACCATGCTTCAACACACCTGAAGCAAATAATTGGCTTGTTCGCAGATCTTTTCCAAACTTGATATTGCTGTATCATTTGACGCAACTGTGTTGAAGCAGGGTTGCATCTGAAACCTGCAGGACAGTGGCTCTCGAGGACCCGGGTTGGAGACCCCTGTCTTAAGAAAAATAGTTTAAGGAGACCTCATTAAACCGCTTTCCACAACAAACTCGATTAAACAACTAAAGTTTATTTTCTTTAACAGCGTCGACGTGTCTTTAATAAGAGCGTAGGTCCATCCTGGTAGATCAGCGAGTATGAGGTCAGCTGGTTAAAAGATCATTTAGTTAAATCAGCTCCGAAGAGGAATATTTAAACTGGACGTGTACCTTTAAACTACATGAACCGACAGTGAGATCATGGGTACATTTATATACAACAACAACAACAACAAAACTAATTAAAGTTATAATAAATACACACTCCCACTGTCAGTCGCACCTGTTTGTGTACCTTACAGAAAATGAACAAGAGTATTCAACAAAGTGACGGATAGAAACAACTTATTCAGCCCTGAGCTGCCGAGGAACATTTTCAAGAAGACTGGTGTCACTTTATGTTCTCCCAGGAAGTGCCGAGCCAAGGTTACGGGTGTCCAGTTTAAAACCGTCGTCTTCACACGTTCACCTCAGTTAGTAACCGTCAGGAAGCACGGAAGAGCATCTCGCCGCCGACACCCCTTCAACACACACACTCACGCACACGGACAGCAGAAACATGTGGTGAATAGAAAGTAAGAGCAAAAAAAAAAGAAGAAGTGATTTGGATGATTTCTCAGAACGTGACAGGTGTTAATGACTTTTTAAAAGAAATGTTAGCCAAGAAAATGCGATTTCGATATGCGACTATGCAGCTTTGCTTTTTGCTGAAGGTAATTTCTGAGCATGAGAACATTCGTCTGTCTACTTCGAAACGTAACAGCCCTGACTTCCAAAAGCTTCTCACAATTACGCTTAAACTTGCCCGACAGAAATGATACTGAAGTACAACTAAGGGGAAATGTTCAGACATCAGTATTTATGTTTTTGTTTGCCTTATTCTTTTTAAAATAAATCGCTGCTCACTGTGGTTCCGTAATGCTGAGAGGCTGTTGGTCATCAGGCTGCTGGAGAATAGGCATTTATAGGGAGAAAAGTAGAAGAGGCTTTATCTGTGGCTCTACCGCTAATATGTTGTCCTCTTCAAAATGTATGGCTTTTTTTTTTTTTTTAAACATCCGGCCTCTTTCAGAGCTACATGCTGGGGAGAAAAGAGGCGAGACAAGAAAGCAGCATGAGCAAAAAAAAACAAGTATCTATTATAAGCTTCTGTACATCCAGGCACAAAAATAAACTCCAAAACTCTGTTCTTGATCCTCGTGGTCTTTGGTATCACTGTAGAGTTTAGGTTCTAGGTTCAGCTCAGAGAGCGAAACGGGCTCCCAGCAGAACTGGTCGATGCTACAGGCAGGACTTAAGGTGCAGCAGTGGATCGCTCTTGGAAGAAAAGGGACTTTGTCATCAACGTCTGTAGAAAAAAAAATTTATTTAGGGGGGTCCCTTTTCTGTTCAGTCTGCCAGCTGTTCAAAGGAAAGAACTTTAAAAAAAATTTTTTTTTTTTTTTAGATAACCTTTTAGGATCTCGGTCTTGGAATATGATATTTCCTGCTCATATGCCTATCGTATCTCCCAGCAGGAAGTGCTACGGCTGCACATATGGCAGACTAACCTGACTCGTTTCATTTCCTCTGAATCTCATCTCAGCCTAAGAAACTATGAACCCAGGGACACGAAAGGTGGATGTACAACAGACTGCAGCTCAGAGCAGAGTCCCTTTGGCACTGCGTCCCATTCCGTGTCGGCTCCCACAAAGGATGGACTGATTTTACGCTGAAGCTGGCTCAAACAAAATGGTACCGGGGGCGAGGCCGGGTGGCGCGCCCTTCCACGCCGGATGTGTGTATTTGGGACGGTGGCCGTGGGAGTCAACAGCGGCTGGCCTCGATGGGCGACAGCGTCAGGATGCTGCGATCATTGGAGTAGAAGTTCTCTGTGTCGCTCCAAGACCTGGAAACACCAGTGACTGAAGGTTAGGAGACAGACGCAGTGTGTTAGAGTGTGTGTGTGTACGTGTGAGTGTGTTCGTTTGAGAACAGGAGAGCCGAGACGTCAGCAGATATAAAAGCCAAAAATGGTCGCAGTAAATCAGGCTGGAGGAAGCAGGGAGGATGGAAGCGTGGATGAGTGAGTAGTTAGTGCTGGTCGGATGAGTTAGAGATGAGCACCGGAAGTCTTAAAACCCTGATCGGATTTTACAACATTCAGCTCATACTGTGGGACACGCAGTCTACGATCCATGAAGCATTAACCAACGCTACCACACTGAGGTTAAATCCCATTTCACTGCTTGCGTCCGATTCTCAGCTCCTATTAAGTGGTGAAGGCTTCACACGTCGTCTCTGCAACCAATTATAGCAAATTACAATTAAAAAACATTTTTTAGCGTAAGTCTAATAGTGATACCAGACTGATACCAACTCTCTGAATCTGTGTTATCTGTTATTTTCTTTCAAGAACTGCATCTAAACTTGAAATCAGATTTGGTTTACTCAATAAATAATCGCAAGGGAAAGAGCGTCATGATTAACAAGCACCAAACCACTCTTACATATGTCAGCCCTTACTCTGGAAAGTCTTGGTCTTTAAACATCCAAAATGTTATATGTTTCTAGCATCTCTTTCAAATGCAGACTACCATTTCAAGACTTGGTAAACAGAAGAGTAAGGCTAACCATGGTCTTTGAATTGGTCTGTGACTCAGATAGGGAATTGCTGCTACTTCATTTCATCTAACAGAATGGGGGGAAAAAATGGGGGAGGGGGGGTTGGCTCTAAAACCATCTCAGCAGTTCAGTTTAACACTGAGCTCAAACAGCTTTAGGGAACATGAACCAAAGAAAGAGCAAACGGAACAAACCAGACCGATTTCAGACCAGATCAAACTCTCAGTGGACTTTGGCAGCGTATGAATAATCAATAAGAGATTAACGCGGACTTTAAACACAAAAGGACAAAAACACAAAAGGAGAGAGAAGTGTGCAACAGGGACATTAAATATATGCGGATGCTGCAGTCACCATTCAAAAAGACGAGTGAGTCTTATTTCTTTTTTGTAGTTCAAGTAGTTTTTTTTTTTTTTTTTAAGGGGAACAACGCTCTGCCGGAACACTAGGCAGTACAAAACAAGCGTAGCCGCAATAATGACCTCTTCTCAGAAGCATATGTAAGGCTTCAGGATAAGTTACTAAAGTTATTAGTAGATGTATTAATGAGCAGCAAAAAACAAAAAAAAACTGGTGTGAGATGCACTGAAGCATCTCCACATCCTTTAAGTTGGACTGTTTCTGTAAAACTGAACCCATGGACAAAGAGTTAAAAAAACAACGTCAGGCTGATAAAACGTGACATTCGTGTGTGCCGGCTATGATTCGGCTGAGGCAGGCATTCAACACTGAGGCAGACAGAGGCGAGCAGTCACCCACAACTGTTAAATATTCGTTAAATATTGAATAAATACATATTAGATAAGTTGTAAATATTCCTGCATACATAATACGTTTGGTTGTGACGCGTCGAATACCGGTGTGGCTACGCACCTATTCTCCTATGGCAGTATCCTAGCATTAAGGCCAAATGTGGGTTCTATTCTTTGAATTGATCCATTGCTAATTCATTTCATTGAACTGCAAAGATAATGGCTGATAAAAATACAAGATTGTTGGTTGAAGGGAAAAATTGGATTGTTGTAAGGAGGGACAAAAAGACGCAGGGGGATGAAAGAACTGTAGATGACTCATCCCCACTTCTCTGTATCGACTATATTGTTTCATTTTAAGTAAAACAGCCACCGCAGCAATTTAGCTTACAACCACAGTTTTTTTTCTTCAGTCCTGTGGGAGGGTACAAATTAGTTGTGATTTGTGTTTTGGAGGAAAGCAACTAGTTGCTTCGTGCCGAGGTCAAATAAAAAAATCAATCAACCCCACAGGAGGCCATTCATCTAAAGCAAATCATTTGATTTAGTGGGAAAAGCTCACCAGGATTGTTTTGCGTTCGCTTCAGAAAAATGACCGTGACAGAAATATTTCTGAGTACCGCTTACTGTTGCATTAGAGGAATAACAAAAAGTACAAGTAGGGAAACGTTCCGTCCTTTTTGAATTTATAATATACTTAAAAATAAATACGATAACATATTCACCTTAAATATCGATATAAAATGCTGCAATGCAGTCCCGGTGAAGAGAGAGAGAGAGACGCATTGATCAGAATATATATTCTGCAGATTTTGTTTGTCAAATACAACTGTTCTTTAAAAACAAATACGTACAGGATTCAAAATACTGTTTCAACTCTCCTAAAATAAAAAAGGCTAATAGTTATATCAGAGCAAAGAGAATGCTAAGCTGTTATGTATAAAAAATATATACATATCCCATTTCAAACCATCTTTCAGTTGGCTAATATCACTAGCTAATTTCTCTATGCCCTCTTACTTTAGAATAAAGGTTTTTGCTCGAACCAGTCTTCTCTGCACTGTGTTCGCATTCCTGGTATCTGCTGTAGGTTTCACAGTCACTCGCAACCTGAATATGTTAATAATAAATGGGAAAACCTTTCTGCTAACCTGATTAATACTGAAAAGAAAAATGAAGAAGTTAACTTTAGCTGTTCTTCTCTCAGCAACTGTGTCCACACTAAAGAGCATTGTTGTTCCTGTGAACTGGTAATGCTTAAGACAAGATCATATTTATGAGTTTGACCCGGTTATGCGGCCAGTAAAGACTACACTTGTTATTTTCACTGTCTTTCTGTGCTTTACATATTCATTAACAAAAAAAAAGGCCAACTAAAGACAAGAATGTAAAATCTTCATTACCGATCTAATCAATATCTGGTGTCCTGAGACATTTTGATAAGTATTGATAGCTCAGCAGAAAAGGGCTGATCATGTCATCTAATCAATTATCCCTTCGTCGCCGGGATTCAGGGAAAGACACAATAATGGAAGGTGCAGTTGGACAGACTTGCAAACCGAGAACTCAGCTTAAAATCGCTTAAGTTCAACGCACCAAAAAGCTTTCAGGGTAAAACTCCAACATTCTGTACAATCAGGTTGAGCTGCAGAATGCAAGGATCTGGATTAAAAGCTTCCTTGCTGCAATAATTGACATCATGCTACATTGGATAATGACGGTCATTCCTAAGTATTAGCTGGGGCTCCAAAATGCACTGCTGCCCAGAACAGCTTTAAAAAAATAAACATATTAATAAAAACAGTCTTTATTCTACTGTTTTTTTGGTAGCTAAATATTTAATGTGTATAGCGTCGGTTAGCATTTAATATAATTTGAGATTATACGAGCCAACCAATGAGGTTTGGCTATAGATGCAGTGTTGGCCGAAGCCAACCAGGTATTTTAATGAAGTAGTAATGTTGTCTAGTAGTAAAGTGCACAACAAACTTAACAATTTTCCCTAAAAAAAAAATCCCACTCCCCCATTTGGACATCAAACTTTCATTTTAAGGAAGAACAGGAAACAAGTCAAGACAAACAACACAGCAGATTGTAGCACGTGGTAAGGACAGACATATGGCGAAGACATTTGCAGCAGGTGTGGGTTTTACAGACAAGACAGCCGAGGATGTAACATCAAATGGTGGAACTGCACTAAATCAAAAATATTAAAACCCAAATTCTCCCTGGGAAGGCTGACAAAAAACAAAAACTGTCCCAAACCATGTTGGCAGCATATCCACCATACTCGAAGTAACTTCTATATTTTTGGTTTCAATGCCTTTCCTACCGCACGTTCCACTTGGATGAGGTCGACCACCGCCAATATCATGAAGGACACAAAAAGTTTGTGACAAAAGATGTCTAGAAGGATTTGATCCACTCATCCACAACCTCCAACTGTTTTTGGGTGATGATGTTCACCCTAAAACTCCCCCAAAAAACAAAAAAAAAAACTCTGCTTCCAATCAGCTTTGTTTTACCCGCTACAAATCTGAGCGGGGTAAACATCCGCGGTTGAAATCACGGGCTAAAAGATTCAGAACTGTAGCTCAAAACATAGGATGGCAAGGGTTCGTCGGGTTTCATATTTATCGTTTCAGCCCACGTCGTAGTCCTCCCCACCTGTTGCTGCGGCTGGATGTGTGGCAATTGTTGACGCTGGCCTTGCATTGTCCCGTCATTTGTTCCAGGAGGCGGGCCAGGCGGGAACAGCCGCTTTGCCCATGCTGGTAGCAGCACAGGGACTCCACACAGCTGAGGGTCTGCGCCTGGTGGGTTGATAGAGACTGGAGGAGAGCGAAGATGGCGAAAGAGCCAGAGAAGGTGAAAAAGAGGAAGTGTGGGTTAGTGAAGTATAATGAACAGAGGGAAGAGGTCAGGATGGCGGGATGGGTGGATAAAAACAAGACAAGTGATTAAAACAAATACATTCAGTTAAAACTGTAACTTTATCTGTCTCATCATCCAATGACCAGATAATAAGAGCAACTGGAAGATGATGCTGCATGCCATCTTAGTGACAAATTAAAGGGGAACACGCACAAAACATGCTACACATGGGACCAACATGAACAAATCAAATTTTTTTTGGGGGGGGGATTTCTTATCATGTACTATTAGCCCCTATGACTTCTTCAATGTTGGAGGAGACACTCTAACCTTTACCTTTTCTTATTGGAAACAACCGCAATGAATCAACAATATCCATAAAAAGTGATATTTTAACAATTCACTTGAAGAGAAAATTGAATTGAAATTATTTAATGCCGTCTTTGAAAGTTGCTTTAATTAGCACTGATTTTATCATTTTTTTGATTTCACGTTACTAAAAACAAACTATAAAAAAAAAAACCTATACCAGGAGTTTAAGAATTTACTTTTTGTTCCTGGTTTATTTTACTGAGAAACATTTAAACTTGACAAATATGGTGATTGGTTTTATATTGTGATATATAATCGATATCGCCTAAAATGAAAAACAAAATCCTATATCGTCCAGCCATAGTTTCACTATGCTTTACTGGCTTGAAAACCAGCCTGACCTGAACCCAAAAGAGAATATATGATGTTTATTGTCAAGAGGAGGATGAGAAACATCAGAGCCAACAATGCAGATGAGCTGACTGGCAGTAATAAATCAACCTAGGCTTTGTTAACACCTCAGCAGAAACACGGCTAGATATCTCTTACAAAAGCTGCATAGATGCAGTAATTTACGTAAAAGGTATTCTGTGCATATAATGCAACAATGTATTGAAAATAACATTATTACTTTGTTACTTTTGTAGAACTTTATTAACCAGAATAACTAAATATGTGGGTTTCTTTAAAAATAAAGGATTTTTACTGTCACATCACTTCACTTTTACGTGTTTGTTGAATAAAAGGAGTTGCAATTTTTAAATGCAAATACAAATTTACAATATTTCCAGTGTTATTCTTATTTATTGAAATTTTCTTGTAAGCTATAGATTTTAGTGAATGGACTTAAACTGTAAAAGCTTTTTATGTTAGGTGGTTGCTTTTGTGATGGATTGCGCCACATCCTTCAGAATCAACTAACCATGAAGCAAGGCCAGCTGATCAGATTAACAAGCAAAACCAGTGGCTACAGACCGTCGCCTATACTGGACATAATTCCATGTTTTATATGAAATAGATTTTGTAACTAATCAGATTTATCTTTGAGCCGGTGATGTATGAGCAACTATAGTTGAAACGCCTTGGATCAGTTGGTTTCTCTGTTCTGAGTCAGCACCACAGAGACGATGTGTGAGGTAGAAAGGCAAGTCTAGGGTCAGGAAGACAAAGAGAAAGGGGTGGAGTGAGGTTACAGTCATGTTGTGTTTAGTCAGCAGACTCTTTGGTTGCTCAATGGCAGATTAACAACAGGTTTAACTAGAGCGGTGGGACTTGCGGTGGAAATTACCTGCTGTAAGACAACCAACCAAACAAACAAGCATTTTAAAAAAAATATTCTGAATGCAACTGAGAGTAAACAATATAATGAATAAAAATAGCTTTGTTTAAAATTCTGTGTGGAAAAAGGATGATTATATTATCTTGGAAGCGAGTAAGGAACTGCATTTGCTAAAAAGGTGCAACCTACTGTTCTTTGCTGTTTTGCTCCGCTACAAATTTAAGACGCTGTTGACATTGAACAAAAGTTTTGCTTCTTGGTCTCAGATACCAAAACACAAACAAATCAAACCCTCACTAAATTATTCTCAAAGTAAAGTGGTCCTAGGAGCAAAGGAAATGCTAGCCTCTATGGTTACGCATACAACACAGTTATAATAGGTTTCACTCAATTAATTAATATTCTGAAAAGTGAATATTCTAAAAGTGAAATATCCCATGATTCTGAGATCATGTGGGTAATAGTACCTTCTTGATTGAGCTTTAAAAAACGTCTTCTTCATTATTTAAATAAAAGCAATCATTGCAGGTCTTGCTCTTTTTCGCCATAAGGGCACATTTTATCACAAAACGTAAAAGCTTTGCCATAAAACTGCACCCAGGGAAGTCCAGAGTTAAAAAGAAAATGTTTTGACCCAATGCTGGGTTAAGTTGTTTAAAGGCTAAAAGGTAACAAAGCACATATATATGCAACAAATATACTCAAGTATGTTTTGGACTGCACCAAAATCTGTACCAGTCACATGCGTCTGAAAAACCTCTAAAGGATATAAAAGGGTAATAGACAATACCAAGACCTTCCTCTACTGATCTGATTGGTTGTTGCTGACCAGAAGTGTTGTCCTCTTGCAAATTGAAAAAAATAAATAAATCAAATGTATTGACCGTTTAACAAATACTTACCTTTTTACAATTAAAGTTCCCTTAAATTTAGTACTTAGATTAAAAGAATGGACAATACATCATATGTCATGCATTACAAGAATTCCTTTTCTAATGTTTAATCACCCAGAGCTATTTTGAACAATAAAAAAAGAAAGGCTCCACAAAAAATAATGTACACCTAAAATAAAACATAAAGGGATATTATAACAAACAAACAAACAAACTACATGCAAACAAAGATGTTTCAATGAATCTGGACATTTCAAAATGGCTGAATGAGAAGACAAATAAGACGATGAAGTCGGCATGCCAGCAGCATTCTCTCTTCATCTTAAACCCGTACCTGATCAGTAAC
>JAVLVB010000668.1:6967056-6977771 GCA_032876305.1 Orestias chungarensis | reverse complement strand
CAGGTTAGGGAAAGTCGGGCCCTATCATGGTGGGGCATATGTGGACAGTGTCACTCACATCCGGGCTTGGGAGCGTGAGATTGTTTTTAGAGGGAAAGGGAAGGATGGAGTTAATTATGAGTAAGTAGGACAGCATGTAATTATTCATAAATAAAATGATACTGACCTCGACAGAAACCGTATCTCTACAAAACAAATGAGATAAACGAGCAGTATGGGAGTAACCGCAATACAAAAAGCCATGGGAGAATGATCAGAGATGCAGGTTGGAAGCAAACAGTGAGGACTGTACATTACAGCAACTGTGAGGGATAGTGCACGGGGTTGGTTAGAATCTCAGATCAAACCAGGGAAGTGACGGTGAAATGGGGACGATGAGAGTGGAGTGCAGTACAAATCAGGGTACTACCTAGGGGAGCATGGGTCTGGGTCTGGGGCAGCAGGGGGAGGATAAGCAGCTAGCAGGTGCCAATTGTCCTCCCCTGGGCTCCGCTGGGCTTTAACAGGGTCATATTCTGGGCCGACTGAACCCTCACCCTGCTCCATCTGAAGGACACAAGATGCTTACAGTCAGCCCTGCTGGCGTAGCCACCAGTCAACCAGCTAGACTGCTGATAGGCCAGCAAAATACACCAACGTAACCAAACTGCAAAAAAAATATCCATGTTTGTCATTTAGTCCTTTATGCAAATCTTTCTTTACTGAAATAAACTGACCAATTAGAAGAAAGCTACCATACCGTACATCTGTTTGCTCTGCTGAAAGGCTTCGAGCTGCAGATGTCTTGCAACATCCAGAACTGATGGCTGTGGTTTTAAGATTCAAAAAAGGACCAAGTGACAGTACAATGGATTCGTCTTCAATGGTGCTTCATGAAGCACCTAGCAAATTATTAGGTAAACAGGAGAACTGTTACTCAGTGAGTAGGTCTGGGCTGCAGTGTAGGAATTCAACTGATAAAAGAGAAAGAAATGTTGGTCTTAATGCCCTTTGCAACTGACCCCTGTCAACAGAGCAGCTAACGGGAAGCAATGTGTTATTTCACAAAGCAAGGAAGCTTATTACTTACTCCTTTCTGTAAAACAGTTTAAACAACACTGTAAAGTTTCCTTCCTATCTGATTGATTATAAAATTAAAATTAAATAAAAGACTGCTTCATAAAAGATCTTAAAGAATTTTTGACACACACTGCAGGAAATTTAACTTCCCTTTACAGAGAGAAAGAAAAAAACAACCAATAAGTTGAATAAAGCTAAAGAAATACAAAAGCTCTCTCGTGGGTAGAGGAGGTAAATAAAAAAATCGAATAAAACTCTATGTACCTGCTGCAGAGACATGAAAAAACGTCAGGGGCTAGGGATGTCCCGATCCAGCTTTTTGCACTTCCAATCCGATACCGAGATTGTTGCTTTTAGTATCGGCCGATACCGATACCATCCGATATTGATACCGATACCAGCCTATCCGATTATCTATTAAAGTTTAAAGTTATTTACTTTGTTGTCAGACTCATGTTGAAAAGAGTTTTACTCTTGATAACAACTAGCCAGCTGAATTAGGGGAGTTGGAATAATACACAATAGTTGATAATGAGAAACTGACCTGTTTATTCAGGGATAAATAAACACAAAATAGACAAAGTAATAAATAACAAACAGAAATGGCATCCGTAAATCGAGGCTTAAAAGCCATATGTGCAAAAAATGTATGTTGGAAAATGCCTTTTACTCCCCAATCTCCTCCACACTTTTATGCTCCATCTCCATCTACACATTCCCTTCAATGTCGACTGTTTGCCCTGACAGCAGTCCAAGCATGATGGGGAGATTCTTTTTTACAAAGACGAGCATTTCGACATGCTCAGGTGTCAGCCTGCACCTGTGTTCATAAATGATGAGTGAGACTGCAGTAAAAAGCTTCTCGTCTTTTTCTTCCTTTAAGGTAAAATAATCCCACACAACTGACATTTTTACAAATAATCTTCAATTTACCTAGCCCACTTAACCCTTAAGGTGCCAGAGTTTTTTCAAGAAAATATACAATTTTGATATCAAGGTGTCAAAAGCCTATAACTTTGAAGTGGTTTTAGATAAAGGTTTACTGCCGATTACAAATATCTTCAGTATGAACCTAAATTTTGGATAGAAGTAGATTTTTCATGTAATTAGGTTATTGTCACATCAATATGTGGCCGTGATTTATGGTGCGGCATTGAACGCGGCAGTGAGCGCCACCATTAGAGGTGTTTTTTTCTGCGGCTTCTCCCGCGTCTGCCACAAAAACCGCGGCCGTTTTCATCCCCACCATATTCACCCCTATTCGCGGTGTTATGAGCCCCTCTGCCACCTCGACCACTTCCCCTGGTTGGTGTTTGCAAGACGGGGACGCATCACGAGTAAAAGGAAAAACACTATTTTGCTCTGCTCTGCTCTCGTTACGCGCCACTGCTTCGCCGCCACGAATCCCAAAGCGGGAGGGTGTTTTACAAACTCTTTTTACTCAAAAACTTTGAATAGAACCACGTCCACAAATGCTGCTCAGGTTACATGCACATATGTCCCCTAACCCCTGGTGAAAAGCACTAAAAAGATTCGACATCACATTTATAGATTCAGCCCATTTTATTCAGCATTCAGTGTGCTGAATGTGTGCTGAAAGTGTGCTGGAAAATGCGGACCGGACATTAGGGAAAACACAGAAGAAACTTGAATGGATTATCTAAATCGGTGCGCTCGACAACGCGGATCGGCTTAAAAAAAAAACTGGATTGGGAGTTTGGATCGGAATTTTCCCGTGCCGGCCGATCCGACACCGATTCGCATTTTTTGTAAATATCGGCGGCCGATCCAATCCAAATATCGGATCGGGACATGCCTATCAGGGGCTTCAAGGTGTCACTTCTATTGGTTAGTTTGACATATCGCATAACATTTATAGCATTTTCTGCAACAGGATCTAATGCTCCTCTGAGCATTTCTCTTAAAAAGACTGCAACACTTAAATTTAAAATTTAAGCCACAGTGAAAGCTCTGTCATGCTCCTAATTGTACAGTATCATGCTGACTTTTATGTTAACCCAAGCAACTTTGCTCATGCAGCTTTGGTGAGCAATCAGTCCAGGTGCGGGGATCTACCCAAACCATGAAGGTGAACTACACAGGGGTAAAGAGACCATCTCAAAATCAGTTCATAAACCAGTGATTTAAAAAAACCAACAACAAGATATCAAGAGAACAGTCTAAACACATGACGATTGTCGTGTGTGCTTCATATGTCTCTTTGAAAAACAAGAGGCATGCCAGGTGGGAGGTCAGATCTGACCATATATTCTAATGTGCACCATGGTTATAGCTGCACTTTAAGTGTTCACATATTATGAGGGTCCACAGTTTTATAGGTGCAGGAGAAAATAATCAATATAAAAGACAGTCAGGGGTTCCAAAAAACATTAAACAATTCATGCACTCATTCCAATATGTTCGTGCAGTGGGTGGGTTTTGTAAGGACAAAACCATGCCGTGAGGAAAAAAGTCTCAAGACACGTTTGTCAGGCCCGTTTTCTACGATGTGACACATGCAGAAGCTAAAAATCTCATTCTCCTGTCAGATCTCAAACTCCTTGAAATGCTCCCCGACCCTTTTTTTTTGTTGCAGAGAATGCCGATTGCCGTCACAAACACAACAACTCTTCCAGCACAGCACAAAACTCTACAGAACAGCTGGTGTAGAAAACGCTGGAGAACGAATGATGCCGTGACATATGGATGAGCATGTTTAGGAGCACTTATTCTGCAAAGCAATGTTTCTTTCTGACTTCCCTGATAACCGAACAGCACATATTTTTGATAAAAAATAAACGAATTACAAAAATATTAAAAGCAAAGCTTGTATCCTTATTTTGAAGTATAAAGGAGAGGTTTATTTTATCTCCCTTCGATTTAGCTCCTTTGAAAGGTAATAATTAGAGCTCCAATAATCAAATTTTACTGTATTTTGTATAATTTTAAAAGGAGGTAAAAAGTTTGGTTAAGTTTGTATAAGGTGTCTCATTTTTAAAGAAGAAAAATATGTATACTTTTTTACTACTATCAAGATTGAGGTAATGATCGAAATATTGCATTTGCATGAAGCGCTCCTGCAGTTAGTTTTTTTTTCTTTTCTTTTTTTTTTTTACGAATGGGTTTATTAAAGATGGATGAAGTCCATGGCTTAACAGATCTCAAATCTTCTACCTAATTTTGCCCAGCTGGCTCTTGGCTCTGGACAAAGGCTGCAGAGCGATGAAGTCATCACCTATGACCACTCGGTTGGAAAACATCTACACCAGGAGAGCATAAACAAAAGGGCAAGATGAAGAACAAACAGACACATAGAGGTTAGAAATCCAGCTCGTTCTCTCACACACACCCAAATAAACATGTCGCTTGCACAAATTACAATCATTTTCACATTCACGTTAAAGACAGAACAGGATGGAAGCTGAAGCAGAATTGGAAAAGTTCTCTTTTTTTCCCCCTGAGAAACAAGTTGAAAACATAATCTACAGATGGACAAATCAATACAGTCGGAGACTAAAAGGGACACGTGTGCTCCTTAGTATATGTGTGTGTGTATGTGTCTAAGGTCAAAAGGACGTCATGCAGTGCAAACATGAAACATGATTAGATTCCTGGTTAGAGGCACGTTACCCATGAGCACAACATAATAAACTATTAAAAAACGTCTTTCCAAGCCACTCTCTTTGACATAAATGTACTTTTTACTTCCATACCAGTCATATAATACAAGAAATATAGTTTTGTGTTTCGTGTAGGAATATAAATTATATATTCTATGTCTAACCCTGCTAACAAACGATTATTAGCAGGGTTAGGAAAGTCTTTTTTTAATGCAAGGGCGATTTTACTGAGTAACATTTAGTAGAGATTGTTCCTACAAACCTTTTAGAAAACAACCCACTATATAACAGCAAAAAAATCTGATTTGTGCTGCTGATTTATATATGTAAACCCCATAAATTTATATTAAACCTTAAAAAAAAAAAAAAATTTAAATAGGGTAAATTAATAGACTTTACAAAAACAAACTGCATCGCACGTTTTCCTGCAGCAACCTGCAGACATCTAGCTGTTGGTGCTTTAACTTTTCACTTATTACCTGACTCTTCTGTGTGCAGGTGGGACAAAGATGTCGGTAAAAGACCTTCTTCACCACATCAGGAAACAGGCAGGTGATGACAATAATTATGATGGCGAACCAAGCCGAACCGCTGGAAAGCAGCTGGACAAAGACGAAGTACATGTCCTGGGTGTGCAGGAACGGCCTGTGGGGAGATCAAACAACACAGTTGATATTATAGAAAAATCCCCTTTTTAATGTTTTTTTCGTGAAAGAATACACTCTTCATTTATGATTATTTGAATGCATTTGAAACCAACAGAGAAGATAGGTAGCCAGACTTAGAAATATTTACCCTTTTCAGTGCAATTTCAAGTCCCATCATCAGGTAGATGTGTGCGGTCAGATAAAGTTATTATGTCCAAACAGCAGAGTTTATCGACCAATACAGATGTCAGGGGGATCTATTAATAATGGCCCAATACTGTCAAGATGGCTCTCAGATCTCTGTGATTTAGGGCTAGACAGGATCAACTGGGTAAAACTTTAGGTTACTTTCGTAACCCCGGTTCTCTGAGTAGCAGGAGTGAGTGTCACTATGGGAAAACCCTCGGCGTGCCCTCATCAGAAGCTCCAATTACAATCCACCAGCCTGGATTGGCTGGGGATAAGTCTGTCAGGGCCAGGGAGAGGGGCCATGGCCCACCCACTACCTATATAAAGGACCGGCCCTGCACAGACAGATCATTCAAAAAACTCACACCCTCTTCCTCGCAACGAATGAGCAAGGAGGGTGGCTAGGTGAGACACTCACTCATGCTACTCTTTCAAAGCATTTGTTTCGTGTCTCACTATGGGAAAATCCTGACTCCCAGATTGCTATGCAGACCCAAGATCAACTGCTGACAATATAAGTAATCGATGGGAGCTTGGTGCCTCTGATGCCAAGCTGAGCACTGAATGAGCCAGCCGTTCAGCTGTGACATCGAGCTTATAAAACCGAGCAAATGTATGGGGAGAGGCCCAGCTTGTTGCGGCACAGATCTCCTGGATGGGCCCATGAGGTACACAGCCCTCGTGTAGAGTGGGCACGAAGGCCCTCAGGAGGACACTGTCCCGTAGAGGTGTAAGCTAAAGGAATTGCAGCAACTATCCAATGCAAAAGTTGCTGCTTTGACACAGGTTTGCAGAGGTGACCTTTTGCCCAAGAAACAAACAGCTGGTCAATTTTCAAAAGTGTGTAGGGCCCGAACTGAACAAAGTCAATGAAGACGCTCCTGCGCCACTGAGGAAAAAGGCGGGGTGCTAAAAGACACCAGGTCTATTGGCGAACATGACCCCAACACCTTAGGCAAAAACACAGGGTTAGTAATTAAGGTCACCCTTCTATTCCCTGCAGAGAATTTGGTACTAGGTGGGTTCATAGAGAAAGCATGAAGCTCACCCAACCGCTTAGCTGAGGTAAGAGCCAGTAAAAGCGCTGTCTTCAGAGTAACAGATCTCAAATCCACCTGTTCCAGGGGCTCAAATGGAGCATCCATCTTAGCATCCAGAACCAGGGGACGGTCCCATGATGGGGCCAGGGGTTTTAAGACGGGAAGCCGAAAACGAACCCCCTGTTTTAACTAGCAAACCAAGGGGTGCTGTCCCACGGATTTTCCACAAAAAGCGGCAAGCTGAGATTGCTGCCAAATACACTTTTATGGTGGAAAAAAAGCCTTACCCTTATCCACCAGGTCCTGCAGGAAAGTCAAAATGGTAGCTACAGAGCACTGAAAGGGTATTTCCTTTTCTTCTGCACACCATTTTTCAAATATGGCACATTTGCAGTCATACAGAGACCTGGTTGAGGGGGTCCTCACACTCTGGAGTATCTCAATAACATTGTGTGGGAGACCTAAAGAGTGTAAATTGAACCACTCACAGGCCAAGCCCATAGTGCCAGCCTTTCCGGGTGGGGAAATTTACCCCCCTGCCTGAGACAAAAGGTCCCGGCGCAGCGGTAGAGGCCAAGGTTCTCCCTAGAGAACCTTGGATTATCTCTACCAACCAGAGGTTAGATGGCCAGTGAGGCGCAATGAGGATCATGACAAGCCTTCGGCTCGAACTCTGGCTATTGTTGGGAGAATGAGAGCTACAGGAGGGAAGGCATTAGAGCAGGAGAGCCCGGGGCCACGGGTAGGAGAGATCATCCACCCCCAAAGGTGCTTCCCGGTCGTGAAGGGAGAAAAACAGAGGGCATTGTGTGTTTTCTCGAGACACAAACATGTCTTTTGAGGCCTGCCCTTAATGCAGCCAAATCATCCTAACTATCTCGGAGTGAAGCCTCCATTCTGCATAGAGAGGGTACCCTCTGGAGAGAAGGTCTGCTCCTCGGTTTAACACTCCTGGGACATGAGTGGCCCTTAGTGACAGAAAATGGCTGCTGCTCCAAATGACCAGCTTGTATGCCAGCATATGAAGATGTTGGGATCTCAGACCCCCTTGTCGATTTATGTATGCCACCACAGTCGTGTGGTCTGTCCAGACTAATATATGATGACCCTTTAGGAAAAGAAGGAAATGTTTCAGTGTCAGGAGAAAATCCAGCAGTTCCAGATAATTGATATGGAACGCACGCATGTGTCTGTCCCATGTCCCATTCACTGATTACCCTTTGAAGATCCTGACAGGGAGCCATCTGTGTGGGCTCTGTATAGTGCCCATAGGAACACCCTTAGTTAGAAAGTTTACACTTCTCCATGGGACGTAGAGCTGCACTGCAGGTGGCTGAAACCCTCACTCTTGAATTCCAAATCCAGCATGTGTTTTGAGAGTAACGTTGTACGGTCTGCAGCCTCCTGCTGGGGGGGGGGGGCTACCTGCATGCGGCAGCTTGTGAAAGTTTAATGTTCTGTGACATAAAGCAGTGCTTGTGGGACATGAACTGGGCCCAATGCGAGATATCCCGAACTGAACACAGTTCCTGTTTTGTGCATGCTGAGCGGGGTTGAACATCCCCTCGCTCGTGCGCTGAACTTTGCTGAACTCTATGGGAGGGCTCGGTAAAGGAGCCGTGTCTGAGAATGAATCCGGCCTCCGACGAGTTCGCCCTCCGACTTCCAAAAAGCTGTCTGGCCAAACGCTACCTCCTCCTCACCGTCTGGGTGGACGTGGGTGGCGGCTGATCCGGGCGAGCGGCTTAGGGTTTCTTCGGCCATGAGCCCCTAACAGCCGTGCTTTTCGAGAAAGGATTAGCTGCCGTCTGGGTTTTTGGCAGCTTCGGGATTTTAGAAGTGGGAGACAGACGCAACGCAGCCAGGGCGAAGGTTTGGCGCTGGGATGAGGGACCGGTAGCTATGTGCGCCTGGGCCTGTCTTGGGAGACACAGGATTAAAGCTTCATCATTCCTTTTCTTTTCCTCACACCTTTTCTGCATGGATGTAACAGCTGCACCAAACAGGCCATGCGGGGTGATGGGGGTGTCGAGGATGTCCTCCTTTTACCTTGTGGAAAGTGTGGTTAATTTTAACCATCTAGCCCTTACCTGTAGAACCATGAGCCCCATAGCTCTCACCATAGCGTGGATCGTCAGTTTATGGAGCTGAATACAGTGATCAGTGATTATACACATTTCTTCCCACAGTGTAGCGTCCGGTGATGCAGTCATCTCCTCCTCCAGCTCCCCCTGATACGCCATCAGAATGGAAGAGGCGTTCATGGTGCGAACTGATAGAGCAGCCGCCTTGTAGGATTTCTCAGTCAGGTTTGATTAGAAGCGGCCCGCTGCTGAAGGGAGGTATGGAGCCGACCCACCCTAAGACATCGAAGTTTTCTTGTGAAGGTGCGCTGCCACCACTGGCTCAACTCGAGTCATTTGGCGGAGATCGTAGTATTCCATTCCCTCGCAGTCTAGAACCGAGCCACCTGCCACTGGGTGCTTTTCCCCGTACGGGTTGTTGCGCCAGGAAACTGAAAATTCCTCCAGCAACTCAGGGAAGAAAGGCAGAAACTGCTTTCCCGTTCTTTTGGCTTTTGGAAGCTTTTTGCCGTCGAAACGTCATTTTGCTGCTGCAGCCTGTACTTCGGGACACTGGATATTAATTTTCGCTGCTGCGCGTTTACACACGTCATGCAGGTCCACATCCAAGGCAGACGAAGAAGGGTCACCATCACCAGCCTGGCTGACGCCCGAAGGTGCGGGTTTTTCAACCCAACCTCGGAGCACCAGAGGGGGTTCATCATCCTCATCTTCGTCGGTGATGAGAAGCTTCGAACCTGCATCCAAGTCCGCGTCATCATCACCTGCCATGGGGTAATCAAGCGGGTAAGCTTTGAAGCTATGGCCGCTTCATCCAGAGGCAAGGGTTAAAAGCGTCAAGCATATCGCTCCAGCTTGGTCCTGGTTCTGCATCAGGGACCGGTGTCAGTCCTTGAGCTGCCGTTTCCTGGCTAGCTGCAGCAGGATGGGGTCGCCTCCGGACAGTGTCAACTGACGGGCCAGACGGCGACGCAGAACCTTGAGTGAGAGCCGGCTACAGTGAGTGCACTCCAATGACTCGAGGACTGCTTGTGCATGCCTTAAGCCAAGACATGTCACACACAATTGGTGAGTATCCCAACTTGAAAATGTATTTTCACACGGGCAAGCTCGCGGGCTTTCTCCTGCTTTAGCGTCAGCCTTTTGGGCGTCCATGCTAGTTGCTCGTGTGAAGTATTGCTACTTTTTTTTTTATTGTGAAGTATTGCTACTGTTGGTGTTATTGCTACCGATGGAATATTGCTACTCGAGTGAAAAAGAGTGAAGCATATCTCTACCCCGCACAGTTCCTCACAGCTAGCAGTGCTGTTTTAAAAAAGACTGAACACTGGTTTTGTCCCGCGACACACTACCAATCTGGAACCAAGTGCCCGGCGATCGAGTTCTCACTCGTATCTATGGATAAGCTCCAGAACAGCAGGGGAAAGCGAGAAACCAGTCGGAATTCTGCTCATAGCGAGAAGAGGTTTTTGAATGATCTGCCTGTACAGGGCTGGTCCTATATATAGGTAGGGGGTGGGACATGCCCCCTCTCCCTGGCACTGACAGACTTATCCCCAGCCAATCAAGGCAGGTGGATTGTAATTGGAGCTTCTGATGAGGTCACGCCGAGGGCGTTGCCATAGTGAGACATGAAACGAATCCTATGAAAGAAAACCAATTTGATTGGTTTACCAAGTATGAAAAACACCAAAATGTTTCTTCATCACGGCACAAAGCAAGCAGAAATGCCCTGGTGGTATTAACACAGATCATATAGGAATTGTGGGCTAAATTTTCCCCAATTCAGAATCCATGACGCATGACAAAAGAACTAGGATGCCAGGTAACTTCTAACTACCTTAGAAATTTATTTCTAAGGGTAATTGTCTTGAGCCCCGACATGCTAAACAGAATTAAAACCTTAAAAAAAAATGCAGAAAGTAACAATAAATAAGTGTTTCTCACCAGATAATGCCTCCGTAAAAGAGAGAGAAGATGAAATAGAAAGCAATTGAGCCCCACGTCACAAAATGGTTCATCCAGGTCCAAAACTGAGTCTCCAATGCAAGCTGCAGCAGGGGGGGGGGGGGGGGG
>JAVLVB010000668.1:6924464-6966956 GCA_032876305.1 Orestias chungarensis | reverse complement strand
TCTCTCTAGACCAAACTATGTTAATAAGGTGTCATCTAATGGGGACAGTATCAGTGATTTGGACTAAACTTGTATGTGTGAACATGTCCCTAAACTCACAAAACATCTAAAACTTATTTGGTATTGAAATCATCCAACTACTATAAATACTTAATTCCTTTGTATTTACCTTTAAAGTGACAGTGATGACCATAACAGTAAAGACAAGGGTTCCAAACGTCCAGTTTCCAAACGTCTGTAAGAAGAGACGTGTTGCAATTTGAAAATTCATCATTAAACAGCAGTTTGCCATTAGCTGACTAGACTTCCTGATCAAAAAGAAACAGAAATTCAGTAAACATGCACAAACTTTGTTAGTGGTATAATATCTGATAACTTTAACAGCCTCTTAATATAAGCCACTCATTTAATTTGATCATGAATGGCAAAAAAAAGGTCGATTGTTATTACTTAAACTGAAGGATCCTTAGAAAACAAAGTGTTGTGTAGTGTCAGGGAGGAAAATGTGAGCACTATGCTTTCATTTGGATGAAAGAGAACTTGTCTTTAAAGGTTTAACGGCGCGTCTGAATAGTAAACCTCAATAGTAACAGTAATAAATGCAAAGAAAGTTGAATTTTCTATTAATTATTGCTTATTGTTTATATATAGGTCCTACAGCACCTTGTAGCTTATCATTAATACATTAAACTATTTATAACCCCTAAATCTTTTCTTTAAATACTGGTTTTGTATATGCTGTAAGAAATACAAAATTAACTCTGTCAATTTCTTTCCACTTTACAATAAAGCACTACTTTGTGTTGGTAGATAAAAAAAATTAAAAAAAGAGTAAATAAGCAGAAGTCTGTAGACGCATTATAACAAACTTAATATATTTAACATAACTAGGAAATTAAACTTTTTGCATAGAAATGCCAATGAATCCATTTAAAAAAGGCGTTATTAATAACATTTTCAGGATTATACAGGATGTTGATGAGTCCTCCTATTAACCTCCCAAGGACATGCATCAGTAACTGTAGAACAGACTCTTACCAGCTGCCTGTTAGCTCGCAACATCTGAAGACATGCACAGCGTGAAGGCAGAAGGAAAAAAAGCGTAATCAACAAAAGATGGGAGGAAAGACGACAGAATAATCAAAGTGAGTGCACTCAGAAATAGCAGACCACAAACTGAAAGAAAGATGGAAATAAAAGATGATGCAGGAAAAAAAGAGAATGAAAGAAAGAAGGTAGACTCAAACAGACAGATAGAAAACAGCAACATCAACTCATCAGTTGTAAAATAGCTGCAGGTATTCTCTACCTCCAATAAGAACAATCATTATAATAGAGCTAAAAGTAGAATTTTTGGCTTGAACTACTGTGTTCCACCTTAATAAAATAAAAAGTGTACAAAATAATGTTTCTAAGGAAGCTTTTGCAAAGCGCCATGACAAACAGACCTGTCCGTTGCCCATGAGTGTGGTGTCCTCCCCCATTAGTATGTAGGACCCAAAGAAAAAGACAAACGCGTGAATGAAGCCCAGCACAGTCCAGTACAGGAACGTCCGGAAAGATAGCAGAGAGTTTTTGCTGATATCTCTGTGGAAGACACACACTGTGTTTTATTTCCAAATGATAACACTTTAATAAATCACAACTTTATGTCCTAATGAGCATCATGTAGCTTCCTTTTGATTTTACATCCAATACCGTAAAAAAACAACAACAAAAAAACGTTTCCTTCCAAGCAGTGACTAATGTTACATATATTGTGTACATTAGTATGTCACAAAGGGCCTCACCTGTACAGGCCAGGTTTGTTCTGAAGAGTGTCAGGATGGACCAGCTGCTCAAACAGACTGTACACAAGGATGGGCAGCGAGGTGAAGCAGATGTTGTACAGCGTCAGGTAAACACTGTCGTACAGAGTCTGGATTGGACAGAGAAC
Organism: Orestias chungarensis; assembly: GCA_032876305.1. NCBI lineage: Eukaryota > Metazoa > Chordata > Actinopteri > Cyprinodontiformes > Cyprinodontidae > Orestias > Orestias chungarensis. The sequence continues at coordinate 6,965,020 of JAVLVB010000668.1, read as the reverse complement.
ATTTCAACATTAACTGACAGTTTTGGCCGCAACTTTTCACAAAAACCTTTAGTATTAAAATGAGAAGATGAACAGTGAGTCAGACGCACACACTTAATAAAACACACAGTACATGAGAATAAAAGAAGCTATTAAAAATTATGATGTAATAAAGTTCTTAATTGAGCGTAGTCAGTGTAAAGATGCGGGAACGTTAAAAGCTGCAGCACAGGAAAACCATCACTTCAGACTTACTTGTTGTGAAAACAAGCAGAAGAACTGGTATAAGAACTGTGGCGTAATAAAACACACATTCTAGATAAAACAGAGAGGAAAAAACATATTTAGAAACACTGGAGAAACAGATCATCATATGAGTTAACATCCATTTCTTGTTTTAGTGGCTACAATGAACGATGTTGGTAAATGGAGCTGAATCATACCTTGTAGAAAAAGTACTGTACAAGAGTAGCTATCCGAATGTAGTAGAAGTGACCGTGGACCAGCAGTAGTTTAGCCAGGAACCTAAACCTAGCAATTGCATAGTCACTGTTTCTCACGGCCTGCCGACCCTCCTTTCCCATTATGCCTGGAGATTTATTTTAAACAACAACGTCGTTCAGAAAAGGATTTAGAATACAACCACAGTACGATTTCAATTTGTGTTATTGGTTTAGGCACATGTACGCGTTTACCTATGCCCACATGAGCTTCTTGTATCATACTGACATCATTTGCTCCATCCCCAATAGCTAATGTTATTGGCTTTTCTGGAGAAGTCTTTAGTAGACGAACCACCTGAAAGATACAAAGGGAAGTTGTGAAACATAAAACATTAAAATTATTTTTTTATTTTATTTTGCAGTTCCCCTCCTAATCATCACTTTAGAAAATCAGGTTAGCATAGCTCCTATCGTTTTACATAATTTTAGAATTGCTGCTTTTCTTACTTTGTTAAAACACAGCATCCTATTAACTGAAGGATGCTTCACTCCTTAGAAACAAGTGTCATCAGGAAATGAGAATGCTGATAAGATTAGCCGATTTTAATGTACAATAATAAAAAATAAAAAAAAACAATTCTAGCTTGTGGCAGATGTAAAGAAAGTGAGACTAATATATATTTTAATTATTTGACCAACGATACATAATCTAGAGCAGCAGAAGTAGGTTTTTCTCTTATGTGACGTGCAGTTTAAAGCAGTAGGTGTTTACCTTGGCTTTTTGCAGTGGGGCCATACGGCAGCAGAGCACAGCTGAGCAGTTTTTACACACTTCCATAAATAGCTTCTCATGTTCCCTCAATGCTAACGACAGACTAGCCCCGTCTACAACCAAGCCATGTTGAATAACGTGGTCTTCTTTTATCCTTGGAGCAGATATGATGAGAATCACAGTGAGGTACGTGAAAAAGTACAACAATGTCAGATTCTACTGTTCACACATCCGCAAATAAAATTATGCGCCACATTTCACACCATTATTATTTAACAGCATTGCATTTCTATTCATTTGTAAGTTAACAGTTAACGGCACAAATCTATCCCTGTTATAATTTATTTATAATGATTCAACATACAAAGAGAGTGCGATCAGTCATTAAAAAAGAAAAAAAAAGAAAGATAATGGCACAGACCTTCGGGCCAATCTGCGGAGCTGCTCCGCACACTCATTGTCTGAGCGCTGCTGCAGAAGCTCCAAGATGTTCATGGTCCTGTGGAAGTGACCGCACGACAAGCTGACGCTGACTGCTGTCTCGTGTTTGTCCCCCGTCAACACCCATACTTTGATTCCTGCCAGCCTCAAGGCTTCGATCGTCTCCTGAACTTTGTCTTGAAGTCTGTGGAGCACAAGAGAGAGAATATATCTAGATTAAGAATGCACAACTTGTCATACAAATGCAAAACGCTCAGTGATATTTATTTATTGTGTTGGGGTTTCTGTCGTATTGGATGCTGCATGTGTGTGCATACAGCTAATCGGGTTTACTTATGATTCAAATTCTATTGTTTCTCATATATTTCTTGGTTATATTTTAAACATTTTAAAAACGTTTAAAACTAGAAAGCATAGTCACATTTGTCCCACTTATAGATGATTATACTGTCCGTCATTTATTCATGTAAGGCTTAATTCTATACAACCAGTGTTTGCAAAAAGAACACCCCATTATTTAGAAAGCACATGACTTTCCCTCACAATTGACAAACAAAACCTCCAACCACTGCACATTTTTTCTTGAGAGAATAAGAACCGTCCTTGTGATTTGCTTTGCACAGTTGGAATCAACAACCGTATTTCTCACATTAGAGTGAAAACTGAAGGGAATGTTAGTCATGACTTTCATAACAGAGAGAAGAGCCTTTGATCGTGACCATGTGTGCCCCCAGAGCAACGAGTTCAGACACACAAACAGAGCAGAGCCTAGAAAAGACAGCGTCCGGGGATATAGTGTGAGAAGATGAGGCTTGGTGAATGGATACAAACAAACTCAGCAGTGGTTACATCTAGACAGGCCGACTGTGGTGATGTCTGTAATAATCTGCTGATTAAACTGTATTTATGTACTGTACCTATGTTTTTAAATTGGTTATTATTGTTTGCAGGGAGGTAAAGAACATTATTTAAAAAAGTGAATTGTTTTTATGATTTCCATACTTGTCTTCCACCCCAGTTGCTCCCAGGAGCTGCAGATCTTTCTCAATGTAGGCGAAAGCCTCCTGCAGCTTCTCCTCCCTCTGCTGCAGAGCCGTGCGAGCAGAAGTCAGGCGCTTGTCCACATCAATGTACTCCTCTGGACTGAAGTGGCGGCATGCTATGACAAGGGTACGCAATCCTTTCTACATTGGAACAATGAGATGCAGAAAGAGGAAAAGTTAGAAAAACGTAGGAGCCAGAGAGAGAGAGGGAGAGAAAGAAAAAAGCTGTACATTTTTAAAGCATATACTAAAATAATTAGATTGCTCCATCTCAAAAGATAAAAACGAAGTCAAGGAGATATGATATTTAAAATGTAGGGGACAAAAAACAAAAACCTAATTATCCAAGCTTGGATTTGATTCAACAAAGTGGTCTAAAGGGGTGATGACCACAAATCAACCCAGACCACAGCTCCAATTCAAGAGGGCTGACATCTGATGAGGAAGATCTATTTGTACTCAAATCCTTGTGAGGACCAAAGCCTGGTTTGTGTGTGTGTAAATTCCATGTGTGTGTATACTTCGTGTGAGGACACAACGAGCAACAAACCATAAAGTAATCGCTGAATCATTTCTAAATGCCAGACTTCCACAAAGAAGCAACAGTTGCATGACTCAGGAGTGAAATCTAATACAACTATAGTTGACAAATTGAAAAATTAAGTTCTCATGGTATATATAATTTTTTTAAATTAACACTGTTATGGATATTCATAGAAACGTGTTGGTTGCAGTTACAAATTTGATGCAACCCTAATATTTAGAATTTCTCACCAAGGCAAACTCATCTACATGCAACCTCGTTTTTTCGATCTCTCCAGTAGTGGCGAAAGGCAAGATGGACGACTCAGCACCCTTTGTAAAAAGCACTTTTCCTCCTTGAAGGGAAAAGACAAAAACAGAAACATATTAAATAAACATCATTAAAATACTTTCATATTTCATTGTCCTGTATTCGTAACAGAGTGTTCGTAACAACCTGAGGGCGTCTGCAGTATGACGCTCATCCTCCTGCGATCTGGATCAAACTCTAACACGTGGAGAAGTTTATACCTGAAGGCGAACAAATACATTTTTGACAACATTTGACCAAAGACATTAAAATATAAACTCAGCACCTGAATGATTAATGACCACTTTGAGTTTGATGTGTGCACAGCAAACTCCATGTGTTAGGTAAATATACAAGCAACCTACAACACAAACAGACTAATTCATTTTATTGAGACAAAAATGCTAAAAAGTGTAATACAGGAGTTGTTTTTGACCAAATCCTAATTTTATTACAGATAATATTGGCCCTTCTTCAATGGGTGCTCAAAGTGTTAACTTTCTTTGCTCTCCATGTTTAAATGGGATTAAATTAATTTGTTTTACACAGTGTGCCTGCCATAAGAAACCTGGATTGTCGACTTACTTTTCTGATTTCCCATAGGTTTTTATTTCCATGGTATCGCCGCTGCTGCCTGTGAAAGCCACTCCAATTCTAGGTAGAGAGGGAATAAAACAATCATACAATTATTAGCAGGTTGACCTTAAAAATATGGCAGTCAGGAGGAACGATGCCTCACTTTATGGCCTTTGTATTTTAAGATAAAGGTTGCAGCGTACATTTCAAACACAATTGAACACATTTAAATGTCAGTAAATAAAGTATGAAAATATTATACTATTTTTTTAACCAATTTAAAGATGTAACATTATTTTTTCAAAAACATGTTTGTCAACCTGAATGTAACTGAGTCACTTGCACAGAAGCATAGAGAAAAGTCAAACAGAACACAAGTAACCAAAAACTCATTCATTTTAGTAAAAGACAGCCTGATATCATAAGCGATATTAGAAAAAAACGTACTCTATTATTCTGAAACTACAACAAGGTCTTTTAGCTGAAAGATTTTAGGTACTTTAAACTAGGGGGCATCATTTCTATTTATTCATAATGCTATTTATGTCTCCGCCTGAGCCCCCCAGCTGCATAAACCCTGGTCAACATACTGTAGGTCTACAGACACTCCAGAAACACTGAGTTATTACCCGTTTTAAATTTCTGTGACACCAACATGAACAAATGACGAAGCACCAGGCTTCCATAAATAGTCCACGCTCTGCCTACATCCGGCACATTAAAAAAAATAGTGGAGAAGGTAAATAGACGAAGCCTGAAACCATGTCAAAGGCTGAGATTCACATACATTTTCATCACAGGTAAAGCCAAAGTTTGTCTGGACAGCCCAAGAAATGTAAATGAACAATCAGCATGTTTGCCTAATTTGTCATTGTTTTTGATGCATTTTTGGGACATACCGGATATTAAGTAGAAATCAGATGTCCTGTTTTAAATCTAATGAAATAACACATTTAAAAGCATCAAAAAGTATTAATTACCAAGCCAAGTTATATTTTTAAATGTTCATAGCTTAAGCCATTAAACCTTAAACAAAATAAAAAGGGAGCTAAATTTAAAAGTTTAAAAGAACTTTACCTGTTTGTTGCCTCCACTAAAGCCTTCTCATCCGGTGAGGAGGCATAGTATTCCATGTCGTTGCAAGGAAACCCGTTCGTATGGGAGAAAGGATCCCCTCCCAGCAGGGAATCTGGCTCGTCGTAGCTGATTTGAACAGTGTGACACAGTGAGACGGCCTTAAGGAATAATAATTCCTCACCCATCTGGATAAAACATAATTAAGAAGGGGAGATCAAGCTATTTAACGTCATGTTCTAAAACTTTTGTAGAACTTTTGTAGCAGTTTTCTATTGCAAACAACTAGGATGGTGAGTCAGAATCTGCATAAACAAATGAGTTGACCAAATCATATTAATAAAACCAAAAGACGTTATTTACTGAACGTTCTTTCCTCTTTCCAAATTAATTTGTTTTGCGACATCAGCATTTGCAGCTACGGTTTAACTAAAGTTTACATGCTCTTTATAGCTCTGATTTCATTTTAACATAGGTAGGTACTGCTTTAATTCATCCATCTTGTAGAGCACTTTAAGGAAGGATCTTTGATATGTTTTAATAAACTTTAAACTTAAGTACCCATTTCAAAACATTTACACATACTTTTACACTATTTTCCTGAAGCAGAGATCATAAATTCATACTTGGTAAATCAAAATACGTGTTCCATAAGGCTTTGATATAACATTCAAATCATATTTTTGTGATATTTTCCATTAGCTGTAAGCAAAAAATAATTATAATTAACCGGAGTAAATACTTTTAAAAAACCATCAATCTGATGTAATTAAAAATATAATTTCGCTTAGTGAACAGACTTATTGAGTACAATAAAAAACGTAAGAGTAGTAAGAACATTTGACCCTCTGTTTCTTGGCATTTTAACACAGCATAGCATCATTTTACCATGCAGTACTCTGTTAGCATAATTAACCTGGATGTTTTAGAGACAGTCATTAAAAACAGTGTTATGTGGAAGTTGACATATTGAAATATTTTTCGGCATTTTCTGAATTACCAGATGAGGAGAAGAACCATCGGGTGAATCATCCGTCATCCCCTCTGGTACCAGTTTGCCATTCATTTCCCGGTACTTGATGCCATTTATTGAACACTCGCGGAAATGCATTTCGTTTTCTGTCAGCGTACCTGTCTTGTCTGTAAACACATACTCGACCTAGGAAACACATGACAACCACAACACAGGGAAATATAGTTGATTCATGCAAAAGGGTTTACACGATTTTATTCAGAATCAATTCATCTTGTTTAAAAGTACAGAATACAAAGGGTAGAAATTTTGTTTAGAAAGTGGTTGATTCAGTGCAATTTTGATATTGCATTGGGTATTGGGTCAATATTCTTAAGTCAGATAACACACCGAAGACACTGAGAAATTTACAGACCAAAACAGCATGGTCTGACAGCCACATTTGCATTCAACAACTAAAAACATACAGACTAATCTAATAGAATGCATATGAACGGATATATGTCCTTACCTGCCCCAACTCTTCATTGAGATCGGATGTGTTGACCTGAGCTTTCTGGTCACTCTCCTCGTGGTACAGGTCTAAATCCCAGACAATAAAGAAGGAGCCCAGAAACTTTTGCATCTCCACAGTAACGTACAGTGAGATGGGGATAATAAAGTTATAGAGAACCAGGAATGCCAAGAAGTCCGAGATGAACTTAAGAATCTGGAAAAGAATGCGAAAAAGAAAAGGGCATTTAACAGAAACATAAAAAAAATATACAACACAGCAAAAGATGGAAATTAAAAGAGCAAAGCAATCTTAGCTACATAGTGACAAGGCCTCAGCAATGATCTTTCGAAATGAAAGCCAGCTGGGTAATTCATTCAGATTGGAATGTTAATTACTACACGTTCACGATTAAAATACAATTAATTGTGCAGCCCTATCTCTAAGATAGGCATTCCTTTTTATGCCATCACAGAATCTGTGTTGGCATCTTCGGTGTGCCGATCTGTTTATTAATAACACCAAGTTTGCCTCATTTATTTATGTGTTATGTGCCACATACATTCCTGTCTTTGCTCTGCTTTCTGCTAATTATAGCTCCAAAGCTATGATTCATTGCCATTTTGCAGTTTCCCAAAGATGCTTCAGGAGGGATCTAGTAGCAGTTAGTTTTTGGGTTCCTTTGATTTGTTTGTTTGTTTCTGTTATTGTTTGTTTGTTTGTTTGTTTACTTGTTTCTATCTGAATATTGTTATGTGTATATGTTCCCTGTCACTCTGTGCACACCCCCACCCCTCAGTCCTGTTTAGCTTTACAATGTATATAACACCTCAGTAATCCATAAATGATCAAGGTATGGAAATCAAGGGAGGCTTTATAAAGCCTCACTTGGAACTATGGCAGCCAGAAACTCATTCTACTAGCAATGATGCTGAACAGGACAAGGGAAAAAAAATCTTCGGTATGCCTTTAGGTTTGATCGTTGCATAATGATAAATAAACAGGTCTGCTGTGCTTTTTTCATATAAAAAGTGGAAAATGTAAAGAAAATACTGAGAATTTCTTTAGTAAGTAAAAGTACGTGGACTAACCGGACTGCTGTTTCTCTCTTGTTCAGTCTTCTTATTGTAGAAAGGCTCGTTCCATTTTTCTTCAGCCTGCCATGCATATTTCAGAATAGTGCTGAGAATGGCCTCGAACAACAAGATGATCAGGTAGATTATCAGGAAGGTATTCATTGACCTGGGAGGGAAAAAGCATTATGAGCCTCAACGTTTACAAATTCTTGAACAATTTTTGTATTTATTTCTTTTAAAGTCATTCAAAAACAAAGTTAATACTTTTCAACAGCGGAGCGTTTCTGTGACTTGCACTTATAGTTGAGCGCCATCTTGGATTCCATCCCTGTATAAACTGCCACAGCTGCAAAAGCACAGTAGGAAAGTTTATTACATTAGCTTTGGAGTTTGTCCAACATACCAGTCATTGATTACTGTTTGAAGAAACGCAATACACCAAACTGCATGCATCATTAGCATCATTAGTAGATAACTGCATCTAAGTCATTACACAAACTATGAGGATTACATACTATAGACAACAAAATGACTGATACACTTAATAACTAAGCTTGGAAATGCCCCAAAAAACTCAATTACAGCACTTATCCAACTCTCTTTTACATTTCCGGTGTTACAGAGGGAATCTTCCCGTAAAAACATATACATTCCTTTATGTTTCCTTTAGAGCCATACTTCTTTTGTATGTTATTTTTTTGACTCACCAAAAATCTCTTTGGTATTTTTCAATCTTGCTCCACGCAGCAGCAAGTTTTCTGGACCCAGCGGCCTAAAATAAACCAAAACAACAAAAAATACAGATCCATATAATTGGTTTATAATTAGCTTACATACATATGTATTCCCCTTTATCTTTGTGGATCTAGCCTGCTAAGCCATGTGAGATCCATAAGTAAGTATGAATGTTAGTCTCTCTCATCTTTTGAGTGTAGATTATGATACATTCACACTAACAAACACTACATATTTCAGCTAAGTTTACATGTTGTTTCTGCTTCAGATTAGTGTTTGAAATATGTCTTTTTGGCAAACTGAATTAAATAATGAAAATCAGATGAAAGTCATTAAAAGGATTTTAATTGGACTTGGTATCAACTGTTTGTAAAGCAACACTTTCCCCAAATGTTTAAAAAGATATACCAGTTTTCTGTTACAATTAAAAAAAATGTGTTTATATTTTTAATTAGTATATGTTCCTTCTTTAGACATGTTTTAGTGTGTACCTTTTCCAAAAGCATAAGATATGCATCTGAGCAATCACATCATTGTACATATTGTTGCAGATATCGAGAGGAAACATGTGGCTGAAGTTCTGTTGTCATCGCTTGTGCTAAACCTTTGCTAACTAACTTCTTTTCAGTACTACATCGCTATTATATGAATATACAGTACAATTGCAAGATACCAGTTGTAGCTGTAAACCTAGGTCTTCGATTTTTTTAAATGGAAACATTTCCCTGGTTGTACAATAAACGGACAATGACCAAAAAATAAGGAGAAAAATCCGACTGTTCTTTCCCAGATACTTTGTTGGCATCTTCGAGGTCTGATCAATTACAAGTTTCTTCTCTACGGACTATAGCACAAGCGAGTAAAAATATGCAGCAGGTTCTTTGACATGACTACAACTAGCAATCTAAAAGACAAGTAAGGTGTTACAACGCTGTCCTGATTTGTGCATCATTTTCTGTCTCTAACAGCAATCTTACTTTTATTTGACTCAAACAAAAACATCAAACTAATTAGTTTATAGAACAAAAACATAGAGAATAATTACATTTTTGCATTTAGTAAAAAAAGAAATTCAGACTTTTTAGCTGTTGAACTATGTTTAGAACCAATTAAGGTAAAATAAGCCAAATACAAACTCTGGCTATTTGATTTGAGCAATTGCACTATAAAAATCCAAATTAACTGAAAAAAATAAAATAAAACAAAAAAAACTTACCGGACAATTTCCTCTTCATGCTGCGTCACAGTTACACGTCCTACAAATCTGGAAGATACCAAAAACATTTTACCACTGAGTGGATACCGAAACGAAACATGTAACGGAGGCTGTCTGAGGAAAGCTTTTGCTTCCATTATCAGGGAATGATCACATAACATTTTCGAATAAGCAAGCATGTTTTTTTCTATTTGTTTTAGAACAAGTACAAACAGAAACCAATAAGCCTTACAATAAGAAAATGTTTTCACTTACACTTAACTGGACTATAAACAGCAATTTTTCACACAGCTTAATTAACTACTGTAAGACCTGTTGCATATATCTGAAGAAATATTAAGGTAGAGAAAGCAATAACAATCCTGTTAATGGGAGAGACTATAAAAATGATCTAACCTTAGAATCCACTGGGTATTAAGTCAGTGTTTGCTATTTTTTAAGATTTCTTTTATTTTTTTACTGTAAAAGTTAACCTTGTAGTGCAATGAGCATTCGCTGAATAATGTCTGAATAACAGAGCATACCTGTACAGGTCAGCTTCTGGCTGCTGACACTCCACCACAGCGTGCAAGGCCTCCAGCTGGGACACTGACTGACACACTGATGTCTCTGGCACGGAAAAATGGGTCTGCAAACCAGACAAGGTTAAATGTTGATGAGGGGAATAAGAGAGTCTTTATACAATAAAAGTATATATTTTTATGTTTAAGCATTTAGCAGACGCTTTTATCCAAAGTGACTTACAAAGTAGACACAATGAAAACTAAAATGGAGAACAGAAGTTTAGCTCCTTTTGACTTTTACACAAAGCCAAATAGAAAAACAAATTCATTATGCTGTTAGGTGCTACTACTTTCATAAATTATATTTTATAGAGTAATTATGTGTGCTTATATAATAAAATCTGAATATAGCACCACAATATTAGTGTGGGCAATATGTAGAGAGCCATATTTGTTGGCTAAGATAATCTAAGTGTGCTAAGAATTTGCATAATAAGAATTTAGTCAGTTGGCTTGAGCCTCGTGGCTGCAGATGCTCACATCGGACACAAGTGACATTGCACAGATTGCTAAAGGTTACAAAGTGGTCAAAGCACAGGTGAGAAGAGAGAAATTAAAAGTTATATCGTCGCTGGAACATTTCCACAATGATATCGCCGTCACAAAGTTTTCTAACATCATGGCGCTCTGTATAAAAGAGTCAGTTTAAAGTTCTTACAGGTTTAGCTCATTTCAAACATAATAAAAGGATAAAAGATCAGTACACCTCTTTCTGTATCTGACATGTTATCTTCTAGTTCTGTAATTTCAGGAATTAGGACTTTACTCCAATAGAGGTTAGCTTAAGATACTGACATCACTCTGTAAAGTGCATCACACAAAGCCATCTAACAAAAAATGAACATGGCTGGCCAATATAGGCATATTTTAAAATCAAACTACCTATCTACATATATTCCGAAGGTCTCGTGATTTAATGAGTCAATCAACATAAGATGGAAATGTCATCCTTGATCTCTAGCCATTACGCATCTAATCAACCTCAGAAGTAATTACAGGGCCATAATGTACATGTGAAGAAGAACGGATCAAAGAACAAGCGCGACGAGTGATTAATAGAGAATAAAAGTCAGATAGCATGTTTATAATCCTCCAGTGTCCATCCAGTCTTAAATATACCATTCAACAGGATCTGATGAATGCAACAACACTATAAACACAGTGAACAAGAATGCTGCTTGGGTTGTAAGTACACATGCACCCAGAAGATGATGATCATGAATGCTGCTTAGTCGCATACCACAGACCGTCGGTTCTGCGACGCCAGCATAGCTTGGGAATGGCAACTAGATCGGTGAAAACTCGAACTATGAGCAATGTTTTATTCTGAAAAAACTGAAGCATACGTTCGTCTTGACACTTGTTATGCTGAGACAGAACGTGTTCGTTTGAATAGCACGTGCACGTCAGAATGCAGAGGCATACATGCAAAGACGTTAATTTGATTACAGTGCGCATACAAACCTTAAGGTTGGTCTCTCCGTCCAGGCTGGCTGTGGTGATGTGACAGGTGCCATCGGCTCGATCTGAAGACAGCAAAACCAGATCAACAGGGAACGTCTCATCCTTGGCAACTCGCACAATGTCCCCAACCTGAAAGGATGTAGAAAACAATATATATATGATTAGAGTTGTACAGATTTACTCATATTTTTGTCAAGATGTTCTGTGCAATCATACACTAACCAATAATTTACATTGCTGAAAAAAAAAAAAAAAGAAAAAAATTATATCTTGACAAAGACAAATCAACTCAGTTTTTATATATATATATATATATATATAAATAAGCTAATTTACAACATGTCTCAAGGAACTACAAGAAAATCTTTTTATTCTAATGATAAACAAATTGGTTTAAAAAGATTACAATCTAAACAATGGTTTTCATCTGAAAAGCAAGTTAGGGTTGTTCATCTACAAAAACAAATTAGAGAAGCTTAGAAAACCTCCTTCCTTACTAACCTTTTGTCTATGCTTTGTTGTTTATTATGTGGTAACAACATTATGACTGAAGTGGAACAGATGATTCCGACACTTTTTTGGGACTAATAAATCATTTCACGGTGCTCTCTGATTGTGCAAACAATTTTCCATGTGCTTTTGGCCTGAGAGCTTCATTTGCCTTGTTACTAAAATCATACACTGATCACTTTGGCAACATCCTTTTAATTTTATTTAGATTTGTCCCAGTATTTCTGTAAACGCTAACTTCAAAGGATTTGAATGAACACCGTTGTTGAAACATCAGATTTCTGGATTAAAACGGCATACCAGCAATTCCTTATAGTGTAGTTTTGCAGTCTTACCCTGATATTTTTGGATTTCGTCTGGACCAGGCTTCCACTGCGAACCACAAACACTGGAGCTCCATTAACCTCGTTGTCCGCCTTGTGTCTCAGCCAGTCCTCATAGCCCTAGAATGGTATTAATTTAAGGCTTAGAAGTTTTACAAATGTCATTTAGCCAATTAATATTAACAAATATATCTTTAAGTTATCCCAAATAACATGGCTCAGTTAAATGACACTAACAATTTTAAAAGATACACTGCGACAAATTAACTGAAGGTGCCTTATATATATATATATATATATTTTTTTTTTTTTGTTGCTGATCTTGAGGAGAGGATTTTAGTTTTACAGTAGTTTAATACAACATTGTAGTGTTAGTTCCACATTTTCAGCACAAGTAAGAGGAAGCGAAAATGTACTTCTGTTCTCACCTGTTTAATAGCTGTCACAGTGATCACAAAAAAGAGAGGGAGCCCACTGGTAACTGGAGAAGTTGGAGTGTCTATCATTAACTGCAAACAAATATACAGACAACGGGCACAGAGACGTCAACAAGGCGGTAGTGGACTGTGTCGCTCGCGTCAGAGTGTAAGTGTGCGTAACCTTTCAAAGAGACATATACCAGAAACACGAGAGAAGTAGCGGCTGGAGTGTCAAATAGGAAATCTCTACACACTTCCCTACAGTGTTAACTGTCATAACAGAGGAAGCGGTCATGCAAACATATGTTTACACCCTCCTTTTTTAAAGTCATTGAAAAAATATTTTCCATTACTCCTTACTCTACAGTTAAGAGGTCACAGCTGAGTCAACGCTTTTATTCACTCAATGTGTAAAAATGGTCCGGCAACTTATGTTGTATCCCCTATGTAAAATAGCATAAAATATATGCAATTTTAAACATAAGAATTTATGCAGACTTGTTTAATAAGCAATCAACCAGACTTCCACCAGAATGTAACCTTCTGGCTATAAAACCTTGGTTTGCATTTTTTGTTTAGCTTTTAAAAATTGTGAGTACTGGGCACATGAAGGTGGACTAAAAAACAGGAAATGCATAAAGTGAGGGCTTCTAAAACAGACTGTAGGTTCCCAAGCTAAACTAAAAGCATGTGGTTGTACATATATGGTTTCCCAGACCTACTCAACCTAAATCTCATATTTAACATCTTTCAAAGTGTATTTGATAAATTTTGGTAAACTGCACTGTTTTATCTTTTGCACTTTTGTATTAAGTTTAAATTACTGGGACGCCGTTTTTTTAAAGAATGTGTTTTTCTTACAAAAAAAAAAAAAAAAAAAAGGAGTGACAGATCTGAAAGCTTAACTGTTTGTAGGACATTTGTAGATTCATCAATGTTTTGAAACACTGCAAATATCTCCATTTTTGTATTTAATAAAAAGTGCCTATGTATTGAACAAATAACTTATTTAATAACCTAAGTAAAAATTTCTAATGGTGGAAACAGCATAAAATAATCATCAGATGTTTAATTACAACTAATCCAACTCAAGAAATCAAACCATTTATGTCCAAACATTTTTTCTTGCAAGTACCCTAAATGTCAATCAAACATAAAATTGAATGTACACTTACTGAAATGCATTTATAACTTTCCACAAAAGCTTCTGGTGGTGATCACATTGGATCGTAAATGGAGACACTCGTTGCATGCAATGCTAAGTTGGGATTCTGAACCATTCTTCTATAGAAACCGTCCAAATCCTACAGGTTCTGAGAGCTCCTTCGACGGACGTGGAGCTTTAGTCCTTTCCATACTCCTTCAGTGCTTTACTTTCAGGATTGGGTGAACCATCCAAGCAGCTTTACCTTTCCTAGTGAAACCAACCAGATATTTGGTCCAGAATGTCTCCCTACATTCGTCCATTTATCCTTTACGCTTACATTTATCAAATTAAGCCTGTTTGCATTGAATGCTGAAAGAGAGCCCAACACCATGGTGTTCTTGTTTCCAAACGTCCTCGCTAGTTTGGAGTTTCCGGTCAAATAGATGATGCCCTTTGACCTCAAACATCTTGTGTATTGGGGCATCTACAGTAAATAATTCAGTTCTGGTCTTATGTGAACAGACTATATTCTGCCAGTATTTCACACATTTGTTCTTGTTCATTTATGGTTTCTTTTAACTTCTGAAATATGATGCAAACAGTGCTAACTGGAACCTTCGAAGGTTTTGAAATTATTTCTTAACTAATACCATTAGCTTGTTTTGCAACAATAGGGTTGCAAAGATCTTTAGAGGGCCAATTGGTTTTGCCTATGATGAGATGTTTCTTAATTGACATTTAGTCTTTTTACAGAGTTTGTACTGAATCTCCTTTGATTAATTGTTACAAAGTAGTAGGGCGGATTTCTAAATACTTAGTATATCCATAATTTGAGCATCTTGTCAACATTTCTGGTAATTCATTTGTTCATTTTGCCCACCTCTACTGACATCTTGTGCGAACTGAATGCCAAAAACATCTCTATAAGTATATTAACCTTAACTGATTTCCTGAAAGCTTTGCAGATTTGAACCTGTTACGTAATTTATCATGAGCATGTGATGCAGCATATTTCTACCAACTACTTCCCAGTCAGGGAAGAAACAGACACACATATTTCGTGAAAACAAGAGATTCCTAAACAGTTGACATACTTTCTCTAAAATTTAATGCAAGGAAACCTTGATAGGCACCAACAGGCTTCCAATCATTTGAACAGAAAGCTAAAGTTGAAAAAAACTACATAAATCTGACGTAAAAGGATAAAATTGTCAGTTTAAGAAAATGTCACATTTTTCAACCTCAAGAAGACAATCTTCTTCAGTGATTTGAAAACAATTTGTCATCAATTTCACTGACAACTTGAGTAAGTATATACAACCTCCTTAGATAAGGTCAAGTTGATTGCTTTGACTTGCTTTTGACTTTACCACAGTCTGAAATGCACTCTACAAAGACTGATTGATGAATGTTGAAGGCATATCTCTTTATGTCAGCCTTACAACCAAATTTTACTAAACATGGGGATGTAGATGTTGTTTTTTTTGTTTTTTTAAAGGTAGACCTCTCTACCATCCGGTCCTTCAGAGCTAATGACAGGTCCACTGATGCACAAACAGATACGCACACATTTCAAAGCTGAGGTCACACATGACTCATCACCAGCTGACTGAGAAAAACATGCAATTGGTGAACCAACTTCTTTATGTGGGCTTGTATCAGAAATTACCTGCACCAAGAAGATGATGAGGAAGTAGAAGTTTGCTATCCTCCGAAACTGCTCAAACAGATTCTTAGGGACGAAATTCCAGACTGTGTACTGAAAGAGAAAGAATAAAAAGGTTGTCACGTTTTGGAAAATGGCTACATAAAAGCTCACATGAAATTAACTGCATTAGAAAAATGAACTAAACAAAATAAAAAAGCACACAACCTAATATAATCCCCCTGGATGCTGTTACTTTAAAAAAAAATTTCACCTCTTTATTATTTTGTTACAATTTAAAAGGTGAATAAATAAATACAAGGGCATATAATGCATTAATTTTATTTAAAAAGCAGAATTTAAAACATGATCCTCACTACTGTTTATAATGTTCAATCATAGTCAATCAGCCTGTTGGCAGCAAGCAGACAGTCAGCGCCATCATTTCTCAACCAGTCTATCAACTGACCTACTAATTCCCTTTCCAACACAAACGCCTTTTGTTTGTAGTTGCTCTGCTATCAACAGACAAAGCTCAAATGATCATCTTTTTATCCCAATCCAGGTTCAGGCAAATTTGTTCTACGTTGAACAAAAAAATAAAAAAATAGAATCAGAATTCTATTTTTCCCTGGATAAGTCATTGTTTAGCATTAAATGCTAACACAACTTAAGCAAAAATAAAATAAAACTTTTGCACTGTATGCCTTAAAACGACTTATAACAACTTTGGATAATATACAACATTGCCCATCTATTTATATTGTTTATGTAATGGAGAAAACAAACCATCACCTAATTTGCATTGATAAAAAACTACGGTAAACAAGGGACTTGAAGGCTTATGTAGGCCATTTCAAACACTATATTTTACTATTAGATAATTTTAAAAGCCTACTGTTTATTAATCGGAAAAAATCCCCAAGAACTACAGAAAACAAATAGAGAATTTGGTGTACTTTACTGATGTCATGTTAGAATGAGCACCCACAGCAAACCTGGGTTAGATCTGACAGATCAAATTTATAGTGACTAATAAACGAGACCTTTGCCAAAACTTTTCCTGAATGGCTTTTATAGCCAGCCATTTGTAAATGCTTTTGCAATTTTTTGTAGTCAGTTTTATAGCCATCTGAAGCTATTATATCCTACTTGACTGTCCACAACATAACTGGCACCTTAAAGTAAAGTTTATTTGCAGTGAACAAATTAGCACAAACAAAATCAGAACTGCTCATTGCCATTCATTGTGGTACTTGTTAAATCAATGTTTTAGTGCATTTTGGGTCTATGAGCAACATATTAATCAATTAACATATTTCTTATGTTTAATAAACATCTGAGATAAGTTAAAGACAAGCTATGAATCAGAAATGGGGATTAAAGGGAACAAACAGGTAAATTCCTTTATTTTAATTGGATTCAAAAGTACCTCAATCTAAGACCTTGCTGAATTTCTCTACAGTCAAGATCAAAAATTGGTAAGACTACGTAAAATATTTTTTGTGGCATTTACATCTCTTTTATGAGGGCATCTTCCAAAATAGTCTTTTTGGAGAATAATGGGTTAAACACATGTTAATACCTTGGAGGAGATGATTCTGTTGTCAGCAAAGCGCTGCGGTACGTAATGGCCATGCTGAGGGAAACGATTTGCTATGTAAACGGTCCTGGTGTCACTTTGATGAGGTGGGTCGAAGCCCTGAAAAAAGAAAGATGGCAGAATAGAGAAAGAGATAGAAGGGAAGGTGAGGGCATGAAAATTAGTTACTCTGGCAGCAAAGAGCTTTCTAAACCACAAAATGTCAAAAACAAAACAAAAACAACAACAAAAAAAACATCTTAAGCAACATCCTGGTTATGAGCTACACAAAGACTAATGCAACTGATGAACATAATGTGTTTTATTTCAAGAAATCCTAATACCGTTCACTATGTAAAGTCAAAGTAAGTAAAGTTGTTTAAAACTATAAATTATATACACATGGTACTTAAAGCAGGGGGAGCTAAGCAGTGTAAGCCAGAATTGCAACATACAGCAGAGCAATCTATGACTCATAATGTTTAACAAACTCGATATTTCCACATATTCTACAGTCACCACATTACATTGGGGTTATAAACTGTTTTTACTTACTGTTACGTCCTATGGTACATTACAGGATTTAGCGCTTACGTATAAAAGATATTCCTATATAATCAGCATAACAATTAGCCAGGTTGGGTAGCTGAGAGCAAATCGCCCAATACTTTCTTTTAATGAATGATTACATCGAAATCTTCTTTGGAGCATCAAGCCGCAAATTGAAAACTGACAAGTTTCCCATCTTTTAAAAGTTCTTCTCCTGACCTCTCACTTAAGAAAATAGTAACGTACAATAATTATCGTAGAAAAGTATTGAGATTTTCCAAATATTTTACCATCCTAATAACTTGAAAAACCAGGCAAAACAAAAATCTAATTTACCAAAACTAATGAAAAGTTAATCAATTCCCTTTTCTGATTCTAGATTGTAATTTTTAAATGTTAAATTAAAGGACTAAAACTTTCACTGATCTCTACACAACACTCATGCCCTCATCCTTAACCTTTCAACCTCAAAACTATGAAGATGGCATCATTCGCATCGGACAGCTGCAACTGTTATTCGGAAAGTAAATAAAAACTGTATAAACACTAATTCTTACAGCCTGAAAAATAACTCTAGAATTAATCAAATCACATTTTTTTTAACTTTATTCGCTGACATTGCATTTGAATTATTATAGTGCTTCGCTCACGTTCTTGAAAGATTACTATGATTTTAGTTGACCACTCACCATCTTAGAATGAAGCATGTTGGGTTTAAGTTTTTTTGTCACAATTACATGGAGAGAACCTAAGTTTTTAAAAGCTTCAGCATCAAATTACTAAGGAACACTGTATTAGCGCTGTAAGGCTGTCAGAATTGCACCAAACTAAAATATGCTAAAAAATGTACATAAAAAGATTTCGTTCCAAAATTACAAGAAAACGATGTAACGAATCTTAAAACGCGTTTTTGTCCCTGCAATGTCGAAACATTAAAAACTATTATCATATTTTGAAATAGCGCCCGTTTACTAAGCTGTGAAAAGACAGTTTGTTTCCTCTAATTGGGCAACAAGTCCAACTTTTGAAAGTGTCCATAACGTCAAACAACCCGGAGAGGTTTATTTTAGACCAATCATTGTCCCCTTGAAGGTATTTGAAAGAAAGAAAAAATTTAAATTCTACAAAAACAAATAATTTCAGAAATATGTCAAAACTCAGAAGGTTGGCATCAAAACATGAATTGAGTATGTTTTGTCACTTCTAGATTATTGTAAAGCCACTTTGCATGCGTCACTCTCAGTTGGTCCTTAACTCGAACGTAACTAGAGCAAAGCGGAGGGCTCACTTCTACAGCTGAAACAACCAAGTGATTTAATCGATTAAAACCAAATATTAAAATAGTTGACAACTAATTTAGTAATCAATTATAAGAATGATAATAAAAATGTATAATTACGTTTTGCCGTAAGTGGTCTAATTTTAACACAATGTTATATTTGGGGTCAAAATGTGGCAGTAATGAGCTAACTAATGCTGTTATCTACTGGTGGAGCAGTAGAAGAACAAATCGGCCAATCGTTAACCTTGTTTTCCTAGAGCGTCATAAATACAATTGCACCTATGCAAGATGGCGGAGCACGAAAATGTACGAAAGTCTTCTTTAAGTGAACACCTGAGACGAAAGCATGTCGAAGTTGAAGTGGGAGAGAAAGAACCAGTGTGCTACATTTAACCGATAGCTAGCAAGAAAATAAATAATGTTAATAAATTCCATAAATATTACTTTGGAAATGGTGTGAAGATAAAAAAAACAACAACGATGCTGGTAGAGACAGCCGTTCATATTATCTGTAAAAAATAATGTCCAACTAAGTCAGCCTCCTGCTGAACATTCAGAATAAAGAGAAAATTTCAATTTAAATGTACAGCATAAGGAGGGCTGATATTTTTGTGAGTATGCTGTACACTCATTAAATTGTATGGAATTCTACATCATTTTTGTATTTTATGCCTAAAATTGAACAAATATTTCACACGTGTTCCTTTAAGCAAAGTTAAATAAATTGCAGTGAGTATCACAATAACCTAACTTTTCCCTAATGAAAATTTGTTTTTATTTTTTTACGGAAAATTAAATGCTAAATAAATTAATAATAAAAAGCGATTACATGATTAATTATGAAAAGAATTGTCAGATTATTTGATTATGAAATCATCGTTAAGTTACTGCTTACTTCTACACTTTAGAATTCGCCTGAAACTCTTAAGTTCAACTTTTAGGGCCCTGCATGCTTAAAATCATTTCCTCATTAGAGAATGGTTTAAAGTTCTCCAACTTGAGCCTTTTATTTTCAAATATTGTTGTTTTTAATTATCTATATAACAAGTTTTTGCATTTTTTTAGTGTTTTTCTAGCACATTGGAACTAAAATGGTGTTTACTTTGTATTTATCATACTTTTATTTTTAAGTTAGGACTTTTACTATCTGGCTTTGCGGAGAACTTTGTGAATACTTTTCTCAGACATATGCTAAATAAACAAAATGCTCTTTAGCATGGCAAACCAATTGCAAAAATAATTAATAATAAAAGGCATAATAGACAAAACAAACACAAACAAATAGTACCGGCAAATTAAACTAATGTAAGGTTATGTTAAAGACTTTAAGTACTTTCTGGGTTGCAATCATGATGTTAACCTAAGAAGCAGCTATTTTAAAGGTTTGTACTTCGTAACATTTAAATCAATCATACTCTATAAATTGAAATGTTCAAACGAACTTTACAAATGATAATTTTGCCCAACAACTAAATTAAATGTAAAGACACACAAACAGCATGTGGCTGCACTGTCTATGAAGAAAAACTGAAATTACTGTGGACCTTAAAATACTATTTTTTTTCTCACATCAGTTTAAAGGCAGACAGGTAATTTACTCCCTGCATAAAGCCTAAAAGTCCCACGATGCCTTGGTGGAGTCGCCTCCATGAATAATGGCATGAAGTATCATAAATGGAATTGTGTTACTTTTTTGCGTCAAAAAACGATAATCTAACCAGAAACGCTAAAGAAGACAGGAGAGGATTTTGTATAAAAAGGAAACAGGAAAAGAACGACAGAACATTGGAAACACAAATAATGCTGCAGTTGAAACTTCATGATTGATGACAATGGCTCCGAAAACATCACCACTGCAATGATGTACAGATATGCAACAACACGTTGCAAGAGATGCTTAGCTTTAGTAGCCAAGCATCACTCACAAGAGGCACCCATTTTATAATATACAATATATAGCTGACAAAAATGATTTAAGAAACATAAAAACAATAATCTAAAGCATGGACGTTATTACACCATTGCTTTTTATGGTGAAAGATCTTTTTTTTTTTTTTTTAAGTTAGCCCCACCAACATGCTTTCATGTAGCAAAATGCTGACACACTTTGGTCCTCAATGTCTTAAGACCATAATGGCTCATTTGGTCAGTAAGTTCAAAGCGGGGTTTGTGTAGATAGGGGGTGTAAAAGGAGATAAATGTCTGGCTATGCCAACAAGATATTTGCATAAAGATTATTTAGAGGTCCAATATCAACCATCTTTAATTTGGTGCCGATTACTTCCGCGGAAATTAAGGCAAATATACCACCAGATGTCAACATGTAACCAAGGCCTCACTTCCTCCCCAAAAGTGTCAGTACTAGAGACCAGGTTGCACGTCTTTGTTTTTCTGTCACTGGGCAGTTTCATGTTGATTAGGTTGAGGGAGGTCATATATTGACCTGTTAAAGTAAAACATCACATTATATGGTGTCTGGTCAGAGATCTTGTGTCAGCATTCGACCATTGAGTTTTGTCAGTGAACTTACAAGGACAAATAACAGCAGTTCTCATGCCTCTCCCACTTACTTTATAGAATTTGTAACAATTTATAAAGATTTTTTGGCATAGTAGTCAAAGTCTGAGGGATCGCCACGCCCCTTCCGCATGTTCAAAATCTCTCTGTTCTGACAGTTTCAAGGGTTCAGTTGTATACGCAATGACCAGATTGAATAAGAGTGGAGGTAACAAAATACAGGCGCCAGACAAATAAAATATAGATAAATTAAAAAAATGTAATAAAACAACTTGGAAACTCGATTTTAAACTGAATTGGAAGCCAGTGGAACGACGCAAGCACTACAGCAGTATTATGTTCATATTTTCTTTTTGCCCTTTAGAAATTGGGCCGCAGCGTTGTGTACTCTCAGGTGTGATGGAGTGGTACAAGATTAATCATCAGTCGTTTTACTCCTTTTTAACAGTTTTTACCACAATGTCATCAAGAGATGAAGCAAGGAACTACAAGTGTAGAGACAGGCGGCAGAGGACTTGCAAGTAAGTTGAGCAACATTTATCCTGGTTCCTCTCTCTTTTTGCGACTCTTTACTTACAGATATGCATCTCCATCAAAAAGATGCAGAGCAAAAACCTGACCCTGGTTGAAACATGAGTTGCAAGAAAAATATGTAGGATTACGCAAGATATGATTACAGGAGGGTTTTTATGGTGCAAATGCAGAAGTGCCTGCATGATGTCAACTCTCCATATGCAAGAGGACCGACATTAAAAGCCTGTCGAACCGCCACTACTACATCATCCCCCACCTCTGTGTCAGAAAAAAACTAAAAAGGAGTGAATAAGCAGCAGTACATTTTCTCCCAGCTGTTTTCGAGGCCAGACAGATAGCCTCTGACAACCTTTTTAATTAGACGAGGTGTGGTACGATGCAATTTAATTACAGCTTTAATTAACTAGGTCGGGCAGTAATAAGTGAGGGGTTATATAGGCCGGAGCTTTCTCAAATTAGAAGGAAACTCTCAAACTGACCCAAACTCTCTTGTCAAGTAATGGCCAAGGATTAACCTCCGAAAGCAGAGGAAACTTGAACAAGCTAACAGAGAGTCAAAAGTTTATGTGCTTTTTCATTGCAAGATAAAGCTTAGGAAGCAGTAAGTGATTGACACATGGGAGATAAAACAGTTCAACTGAATGGCTCACTGAATAGTTTCGTTATTTAAAGATTATTCTTTTATGCCTTTAATTAGTCACATGCTGACACATTAGGTAATGTAAAAATCAATGACTCCTTGCCTGGCCTTTATAATACAAAAGCATGTTTAACATGCAAACTGTGAGGAATAAATAACCAGAATGTTAATTTGTCAAATCCTATTACATTTAGTGATAAAGCCCAGTTCAGACAGTATTGTTAAAAAAAAAAAGGCTATATTTATAGTTTATTTATACATGGCTAACTCTCACATGATGAGACAGTATCTCATAATAATGACCTAGCCAACATATTATGAGTAGGTTCTGTACGATTGGATAGTGTGTGCCTGTCGTATTTGTTCAGGACAATTAAATTATATTTACTTGGCTGACTGATCCGTCACCTCAAAACCCGCTTCCTCTTCTGCTATTGTGGTTCGGAATTTGGAAAATTCACAAAGAATTCAACTAGTTATCTATTTACTCAAGCCTACTACGGCACAACTACACACGTCAGGCCAAGAATACCATTCTGTAATTTATTAAAAATGAATGATTTTTTTTAATTTTAAATCAGCCCAAAAGATTGTACACTTTAATAATATTTAGAATAGATAATAATTATATTAATAATCAGAATTATACGAATAAAGCCAGAATTAAACAGACAATCCATTATCTGAAGGTTCCCATTGTTTTGTTAATCATTGCTGTTGCTACATTCAAATGCTCTCTACCAGCCAAGTTTTATTATATTATTTTCCTTTAGGAAAAAAAAACAAATTACTCTCAAGTTCTGACGCCACCATATACACAGGTTTTTGGCATTTTTAGCATTTGCTTTTTTGATTTTGCTATAGATTGCATACTTCATACATACATATATAAATTCACACAGCCAGCTAGAGGAAAACCACACAATACAGTTTTCACTCCTAATATCCCAACTTAATAGATCAACGATGATGATACAGTCCTCCTGGTTTTTATTTATTTATATTTTGATCCTGTCCATTCTTTTTATTAGTTCAAAAGTCTTTTATAATGTTACATTAAGTCAGTAGAAATATTTCTGTTTAAAACGCTGTCAAAATGTTGTTGTTTTGTTTTTGTTTGTTTTCTTTGTTTATATGTTAAACATCAACTGGAAATAATGAGCAACCAGATTTTAAAGCTTTCTCCCTTTTTTTTAATCTAAAGACATAAGTTAACTTTGTTCTGGGGAAAAAAATATGTATTAGTTGATTTTGACAAACTCAACAAATATTTACAAATTAAATTGGTTTGATTCAAACAGGTAAACAACCGGAAGTTGTTCATTCCGCTTTCTTTTTACTCTATATGGGTTAAAGTAAAGAAGCTCAACCTTAGCCACTGTTTGAATCTACAGTTGAAGATATAACAATTGTCGTTTTTCTAACTCATCTTTAAACGTTTAACTAACCAAACCGACACACCTGACAGCTAATAAGCAGCTGCTACACTTCAATATCCGGTGGATGAGTAAAGGTGGAAGAAAATAAAAGGTTTGGTTTTGCAGCCATATTGAAAGTTTTAGTCGACCCTGTCTAACTTTACCTACTTTTACGTCGTTCGCCATCTATCCGGCTCATTTATTCTCTTACACAGAAACCGGTCCAAACTGGATTTACATTTCCCACCAAATCTTTCGCTTGTAACCCAACTTGAAACCTGAACGTTATCCGTTGTTTGGTCGTTAGCCAAACTGCCAACTGCCAGCTAGCTCCGCAGGTAGACGTTAGCTAACCCAACGTCTACCTGACAGACGACGGTGTTTCTCCACAGCGGCTCAAAAGGCTAGGCTAGCTCGCTAAATTCACCCAAATAAAAGTTCGTATATCTCTCCGCGAGCTGAGGCGAGTGTTAAATTCGGGAAATTGCCGGAAACTGGCGTCGACGCGAGGCAGGCAAAGCAGTTTTACCAGCTGCTGTCGTATCCACCGCAGCATCTTGGACAGGATATGCTCCGAGGAGCCAGAGCAAGACGTTAGCCCCGCGCTAGCACAAGCTACTCCGCCGAAGGAGTCCCGAAGCCGCAATATATCCTCCGAGAAGCAGCACTCTCTGGTCGCATTGCGTGGGCTCGTTCACACGGCGTGACTCCTCCCGGCGAAGCGGCGCTTCAGAAAAAACATCCCCATTGCGGCGCGCTGTTAACGTCGGACGGGTGATCAGAAGTAAAAAGTGACAGAAGGTGGCCACGGAGAGCTCCGCTGCTTTATGCACGAACACTGCACGCCTACTGTCACAAACCAACCCGCAGCTGTGAGTCGCGTTCACTGGCTGCTCTCTCCGCAGCCTTTGGACGCCCCCTGTCTGCTCGGGATATAAAACTGAAGCTGGTATGAAAAGCTTTGTGTACAAACAAAACTACAAAACTACAAAAAAAAAATGGTGTTCAATCTCCTTTAATATCTTACCACTCAATCAAATGCAGTGGATACAACTTTTTTTTTTAGAAGTCTGAAATAATCCAAAGCTATTAAAATGCAGTATAAACACCACAAATAAAGATAAAATAATGAATCCCATTCATAAATAAATGATGAACAAAGAAGTTTCAAAAGTTCCCAGTCTGAGGAATCCCAGCAGATTCCATCGAGTTGTTGACCTGCAGCCTGAGCGACTCACTGGGGAGTTTGAAGAGACACAAGAAACAATTGGTTGCAGAGGAACCTGGAAAAATACATAGAAATGAATAGCAGCAGATGGAGAAAATTGAAATACCACCAACCAATGTCCTCCTCCAGGAGGCTGTCTCAACTACCAGAATGCCAGACCAGGTGTAGCTACGATGAAGAGAAACCAACACTAAAAGAAGCCCGGAAAGTTAACAGTTGAAATAGCTGCACCTAAAGCAGATTGGACAATAGAAGAAGAAAATAGCAGAGTGAGAAGTGGTCAGCTTGTCCTCCAGCAGTCTATAGCAGCATGACAATAACAATAGAGCAGGACAACCTAAATCTTTAGAGTGAGACATTGTAGAGGTAGAAAACATCAATGAACTAAGAGTAACATAAAGACCAAGGAATACACCACTGATAAATTTGTGGAAAAGTTTAATACAAGGTCACAGATTGCAACACAGGGAATTGACCCAGACATGGTCACCCACCTAAACCAAGTGTTTGGGCGAAGAGGACTCTAAGCAGCCACGGTAACTGCTCAAGTATGAGAATCTGTTTACAGCACAAACATTACTGTTGAACTGATGTCTAATCTGGAACAAGAACCATAACATACTAACGTTGTTTAGTTTGGTTTTGCTTGGTAGTTTTTTTCAAACGTGATACGAAAATAAAACAGAAAAATATCTTACGACATGACAGCTTCCATGTGAGCTTTAGAGTAGCAATGTAGTATTTTTCACATGCACATTGAAATACACAGTTACATACACGGCAAAACATAACACTGCGTCACACACGATACCTCAGGTGCAAATACATGACGTGTGAATAAATGCATTAAAAAACCATTTCAGTCAAATAATATTTTTAAAACTGGGTAAATTGGACGTTTTCGTATTTTGAGACCATACTAAGACCCTACTACAGTTTCACCCCACTTTAGCTTATTCTGATACTATAGCCTACTCACTGAAAACATGTTCTATGTCTTGACAGACAGAAGGTTATGTCTTACTTTGTAAATCATTTGTGCAATGTTACAATTTATGGGAGTTGACCAATAAAATATCATATTTTTATGTTAAGCATAAAACATTTATTCTTACTGCTCTTTTTTGTGGTTTTCAGAGTCAAACACTGCGTATCAAACTGAACACACTGTGTCCACTCTAAAATGTGGTGAAGGCAGCCTCATGCTGTGGGGTTGCCTGTCTTTAGGGGTTAGAAATAGAGTAGCTAGCCGGAGTTCAAGTAAAAACGAATGGAGCTAAACATGCAATAATCAATGGCTGCTACATTCTTACAAAGTAAAATAAAATACATATACTTTTTTTTAAATATCTTTACATTAATGGATGCCCTTTATTGTGTTGGTCTCTTGTTTAAATAAAAATGGATCAATCTTAAAAAAAGAAAAATGACCAGAGAGGAACTAGAAACAGAAAGCCAAGTTGCCCCGGCAGGCAGAGCTCTGACACTCATATTTATGACATGGTTGCTAAGAGAGTGTGGATTTTCCTTTTTACTCAACATCATTGTTATTCATGATGTGGGCTGGGTGTCGGTCCCTAACTGCGGTATTCAAGGTTAGCAAAGTAGCTGAAAATATCCTAAGTAAAACTTGTTGTGTGTCAAGAAAGTTTCATCGGCATGTTTATTGCATGCAGACACTGGGTGTTATAGTGTGAAGTGTAAAGGTTTCTTTCTAATAAAGTTTATCAAATAAAATAGAAAAAAAAATACACAGAAGTTATTTGTTTTACTATGATTAAATGTATATAAAAAAGGGGTGTGAAGAGGTTTCCGAGGGACGGTAGATATTGATTAAAGCTTTTGCACAATCAGAGTGTTGTAATAAGCATGATATAAATTGCTAAAATAGAACTGTGTTGTCCAGATCACATACAGTACAAGTTCTCTCTCATCTTATTTCCCCAGGGTTGGCCTTATGAGGCATCTCACATAAAGTGAGGTCATCTCACTGAGAGAGCGCATCTTTCTCTATAATGAATCCATCCACATTCCTGCCACCCCCCTTTTAAAAAGACTTGACTGGAATATATTCCAAACACATAATAATGAATACATAACAAATGATACCAAAGAGGGACTGAAGGATCCGAGCCACCTCACTATCTTGCAATGTGTGCCGCTTCACTGTGTCCCACTTTCAGCCATGTTGCATATAACTGTATACATGAACATGCTGTCATTAATTGCAATAGGAGCAAATGCTAATGATCCAGTGTAATCAATGTGTGCCAGGAGCTATATTTGGAGCAGAACAGCTGCAGCTGCATGGGCCACTCTGTCTCTCTAGCTCTCTTTTTATTCCTCTGGCCTACTGTAGAAGCGAAAGATACACATGTGTTTGCATGTATTTGTACTTATCCAAATACTTCCATACTTGCAAAATAAGACGCTCCATAGAACAGTGATATTGCCTCCCTCTCTGTATGGGTGTCATAATTAAAAAGACATAATAAAACCCAGAAGTTAACAGACACAAGACAGTCTTGTGCATTCATGTGAGGGACTCAGTTATGGTTCATTTTAACTTGACACGGCAATGGTTCTGGAAGCTCTTGTATCCTCCACACAAAACTATTTAAACATTTTATCATTATTTTTGCTGTAAAAGCAGAGATTTTACAAACTCACTCAAAAAAAAAATACAGATTTCCTCTGCAAATCCAGGGCTTAATCCTCTGCCTGACTGTGTTTGTGTGAACACCCACAGCAAAGTTCACCTCATGTGACAGTCAGTCAAATCACTAGTTTACGTCGACTTATATAATGCCACGGCAGCACCAACATCTGGGACCTCCTGTCTAACAGCTGGTCTGCAATGAGCATGGGAGTTTTAGATCTGAGATTTAAGGGGAATATATATATATATATATATACCTCAAATGAATAACACATTCACAAGTTGTCCATATTAAAAATAAAGGGAATTTTTTTTGTTTATTTAAATAAACTTCTTCTTAGTTATTAATTTTGATTCAATTTCTCAGATTTAAAGTGATTATCAGTGAAAGAATTCAAATTTTTAAGGACTTTGTAAGCATATGATTTTATACTTTGGTCAGAGACAATTGCATACGTTTTTGTAACCGAGACAGAGGGACAGTGATCTGCAACACTCTCAATGTCGTTTATGGAAAAAGATGGCAAGGCATCAAGATAATTTCGGGCGGCCGTTCCAGCTTTGTGCAGAATTGAATTTAAACTGCAGTCTTGCGGGTACTCGAAAGAGCTTTTGGCAAACTGTTTCAAATTCTTTGCCATGCTCCACAGTAGACGTGTGTTGTCCTGCAGGCGTGGTCTCATGCACTTAAAGGAAAATGTATAGTTAGACAGTGACCTTAGGACGTCCTGAAATTTAGCATTGGATTTTGTTTTGACCTACAAATAAAAACAAAATATTCCTGAAAAGCAGAAATAATTGTTTAGCAAATATAAAATGCTTTAAGAAGTAGCTGTGAATTTAAAAATAAAAGCCCTTTTAACAGCTGCATCGCTATAGGAGCAGGTGAATGACGGATTTGCTAACAAGAAAGCACGTGTTTGCGATTTCTTTTCCTGTTTGAAATCATATTGGAGCTGTAAAATTCCATCGTACGTCTCAGGTAAGGTCACAGTAGCAGCTCAAATGAGAATTAATTAGCCATCCATTTAGAGTTCCAAGCCAACATTATCTTCATGATCATGCTTCATAACCATTCCACATATCATGGTTCATTTAGGGTGGAACAAACAGCCAAACGAACCCTCAACCCAGGTTTAACATTTTCTCACTCCTTAATAAATTCTTTTAGAACTGCTCTGTATTCGGCACAGTCCATCTCGCCATCAACTCAGCACCTTCATTGTCCAAGTAAGGTTTTCCACAGATAAGGATGCCATCACTATCTTTAAGGTTTGGGATGCTATGTTCCAGTATTGCAATTTTTTTCATAATATACAATGTGTATAGAAGTAAATACGCAATTAAGTAATAAGTAATTGATAACGTTGCTTGTTATTATCTTGGTATACTTTTGTTCAATTGGGATTTTAGCTTTCTTTAAGGATACTGAGACCTTTTGAAGTACTGTTGGTGCTCCTGAAGACCCTTCTGCTTCTATGGTGTAGTTTCTAGGAGAAGCATCTTAACTACAGCTGAGATAAACTGTGGTTAGCTTTGTCCTTCCTTTGACCCAGTGAGAGACAGAAGAAGCGTGGCTGAAATAACATTGGTGTCGGACAACTTCTCGCACTACATTCATAAAGCTTTTGCTGAACTATAGAAGCTCCTTCAGTGGCAGACTGCTGTCTCCTAGATGCAAAAAAGAGCATCACTGGTTCCCGCATATCCTCCCTCCGACGAGCCTTAAAGACTTTTTAACCATCACTGCATCCTAATTGTCCTTTCCTTTCATTTCCTTTCCTATCCTTTAATTTCCTTTCCTTTCCTTTCCTTTCCCAGTTTGTTAGTAATCAATCTTCTTGTTAAAGTGCAGATGCTTTGGATTATTAATACCACGTATCCTTAATAAAAGTAATCGGCTTGCATTATGTTCTCCCTCTCCACCAAGTTTACCCTCCACCTTTTATGAATCCATTTCCCCCTCCAGCCGCCAGCTTCCTGTTTTAATATGCAGGTCCCATGTCGGTGTCTTGTTGTATCATGTTGAATATTTGTTAAACTGGAAAGACAGGAACTTTGGCTCCAATGGGTTTTCCTTCTCTTAAGTAGATAGAAAATAATGGATGGCTCTGCTATGAGATGGCTGGATCAATACCAAACGACCATAAATAAAATAAATAAATAAAACTCTGCTTTCAAATTAGAAAAAGAAAAAATATGTCCAAAAGTTGATCAAGTCCAGATAGCGAGGCTCCATCTTCAGGAGTAACTGAGGTACTGCAGATGGATGGCCTTGCATGATTAGCGAGAGAAACCATATCGCCCCAGCATGTCCATTCTGTATTTATGTACCTAGAAAAATATTCATATGCTTTTATTTTTGCAATTAACCTTTCAAAGGCTTTCACAAATACACACAGTGCTAATTCCTAACAGTTGTGCGTTTATTTTGCTTTTTGAACTTATTGCCACCTAGGATGGTCTTAATGCAAACGTACAAATAATTTTAATAAATAGGTCTTTTTAAATACACATTATAGAGGATAATCACCTTTAAATTATGTCTAGAAAATCTTTGAAGGATCTCTATATGCCAGATTTTGAAGTAAAATCTGGTGAAACTGGTCCAGATCCTTAATAAATACAGAGTTTACAGAGCGTTTAGTCCCATACCTCAAATCAGACACAAACATCAACATTAATAGTCACAAGCAATGGAAAGTGTTATATTTTGCAACCTATTTTAATGTGTATATCAAAAGGGAAATTATTTATTACGGTTAGGAACACCAGTTTTGATTATTGTATTATTTTCTGGGCAGAGTCTCACGTTGGTATTTGTGTGTCTATACAAGAGAAAGAGATTGGCATTGGGTTTCCTTCAGAGCTACTGGCTCATTACCTGACACCCTGGCCTTCTTAGTTCGTGACCTGGAAAGAAGAGCCAAATCAGTTTGTCATTCACTTCAGCAGACCTTGTCATGGATGAAAAACTTTGACTGTATGAGTGTGTGCTCAACACAACACCATCTAATAAGCCTTTATAAATTATCCACATACGTAGAAGTAGATTTTTCTTTCCATAAAAACATGAACTGGTGCCAGAAGAACCATAACTATGTTGCCTTTACCATCAAATTATTTTTTGGCAAATGGAGATGTGATAAAAAGGACCCAATGAATTAAATGATCCAAATGATGATAAACATAAATTAGTGTAAATTTGATAAACTCCCTCAAAGTTTTCCTAAAATAAATTAATGGCGTCTTTCTAATGATTTTGTTGTGCTGTTGTCACAAAAAATTGATTGTGTGGTCTCTCTCCTATGCTTGAGGTCCACAGGCCTGATTTCAATGGGTGTGTGTGCATGAGTTTAGACATGCTCACTGTTGTGTGGTTTGTTTCAGCAGAAAGAAAACCTGGCGATCAGTGGTTGAGGTCTGGTCCTTTTATTTTTACACGCATGTGAAAATGACAAAAATAATTGATCAACTCGGAATAAGTCCAGAAACTAAATTGCTTGTAAACATGTTTTATAACAGTTTTCACATCATCATTGAATATAAATGAGCAATGATTATTGGCTAAGAGCCTGAACCTAAAAGATTCCAAATAAGGAGAGATAAATTGCTCATACAAAAACCAAAAAATACAGCACAAGTAAAGTAGTTGGCATGTTGTAGGTGAGTTAAAAAGAATGAATGCACACTTGATTACAGGTGCAAAGGTCCAGCACCAGGTAGAACAGGTAGCGGCGTAGAAGGCGACGCTTTGGTTCATGTGGCGCAGCAGCCGCCCGGCCTCGCCGAACACGTCCACGCGGACCAGCCGGCGCAGCTGCTGGTTATTTTTTCTTTTCTTTTGTATTTTTGTATTTATTTCTTTATTGTTATTTTAGAGGGTCTGAATACTCGCTAAATATAGCGTCAAAGTCGCTAAGTTGGCAACACTGACTTCCTGTCGTGTCTTAAGAGGTCATAACCTCGCGGTCGACTTGGGAACAGTTCGCGATCTACCAGTAGACCACGATTGACTGGTTAGGCACTCTTGTGTTAATGACTGTAAGAAAGTGGTCACAAGAAGCTGAGGGAGCCTTACAGGGTTGTTTTGAGGCTACTGATTTGAGTTCTCTTTCCAAACTCCATTGAGATGACGTTAATGCCATGACTGAGTGTGTGGCTGGCTATATAAACTTTTGTATGGATAACATCATCCCTACCAGAACAGTGAGATGCTTCCCTAACAACAAACCCTGGATCACCAGTTACCTCAAGGAACTGTTAAACATGAAAAAAGAGCCTTTAGGGAGCGAGACAGAGAGATATTGAGGAGTATAAAAAGACAGCTCAAAGTTAGGATCAGAGAGCAAGTAGGTGTATAGGAAAAGGCTGGAGAGTAAACTAGAGAGGAACAATGTCAGAGATGTGTGGTCAGGAATGAAGAAGATCACAGGCTTCAAGCAGAAAGATTATCTGATTGATGTAAGTGTGGACAGAGCCAATGAGCTCAACAAATTCTTTAACAGGTTCAGTTCAGGAACAAGCTCACCATCATCTCCTCCTGCCCCCAGCCAACCAGACATCTTACCTGCCTTTGACCCACAGCTTTCCAGTCACACCTCAGATGTGTTATCCTCTATCTCAGTCACGGACTCTTCTGGTTTCACAAGTTTTTCTTCTGCCAAATCAGGATATGCTGCTGCCCCTTCCTCCTCCCACTTTCCTTTGTCTAGAAGTCAGGTGAAGAGGCAGCTGGGGAGACAGAACCAAAACAAAGCTACAGGTCCAGTTGTTGTCATAATCAGAGTCCTAAAGGCCTGTGCAGAGCAGCTTTGTGGAATTCTGCAACACCTCTTCAACCTTAGCCTGAACCAAGAGAAGGTTCCACTGTTGTGGAAGATATTCTGTCTGGTTCCGGTACCAAAGAAGACTCAACCATCAGATTTTAATGACTACAGACCAGTTGCCCTGACATCCCACATTATGAAGGTCCTTAAAAGACTCCTATTGGCCCACCTGTGTAGGCAAACCAGCACATACCAGGACCCCCTGCAGTTTGCTTATCGGCATGGAATTGGAGTTGAAAATGCCATCATACAGCTGCTTCAAAAATCCCACTGTCACCTGGACAAAGCATGCAGCTCTCTGAGAATCATGTCCCTTGATTTCTCCAGTGCATTCAACATAATTCAGCCTGATCTGCTATGTCGGAAACTCCAGAAGACTCAGGAGGAGGCCTCAGCAATTGACTGGATCAAAGACTACCTGACCAACAGATCACAGTTTGTCAGACTGAAGAACTGTCTAACCAAGTGATAAGCAACACAGGAGCCTCACAGGGGACTGTACTCTCACCATTACTTTTCACTTTGCACACTTCAGGCTTCAGGTACAAGTTAGACTCCTGTCATCTACATAAATACTCTGATGCCTCTGCAGTTATCGTGTGTATCAGAGACGGAGAAGATGCTGAGTACAGAGAGCTGGTGGGGCGCTTTGTGGTGTGGTGTGGGAACAACCATGTTATCTGGAATGTGAACAAAACAAAAGAGATGATTGTAGATTTCAGAAGAAAAAGGGTCAGATCAACCACTATTTTCATTGTTGGAGAAGAAGTAGAAATACAAACACCTCTGTGTTCATCTAGACACCACACTGGACTGAAGACAGTGAAGCCGTCCACAAGAAGGGACAGAGCAGACTTTACTTCTTGAGGAAGCTAAAGTCCTTCAAGGTTCGCAGCAAGATGTTGCAGATGTTGAGAGTGTCATCTCCTCTGCCATCATCTGTTGGGGCAGCAGCGTCAGAACAAGGGACCTAAAAAGGCTCAACAACCTGAAAGAAGGCTGGGTCTGTTCTGGGGAAAAATGTGGAATCTCTGGAGAAGATGATGCATTGGAGGATTTTACATATAAATCAAGAAAATCATAGACAACCCTGAATATCCTCTTCGTGAGACTGTTTTTGGAAAACAGAATCTCTTCAGTCAAAGGGTTCTTCAGCTTCGTGTCACATTTATACCAAGAACATGAAGCTGTTCTTTACCTTTGTTTTAGACCATTTTATGAAGTAATACCATAAAAGGTGCAAACAATTAGCAATTTTTTCAAAAACAAGAGTTTCCTAACATATTTTTTTCCTGTTACTGAATATAGGCTCTATTTAAATTTTTGACTTTTCAGATGTTTTATTTGGTTATATGTTACTTTATATGTTTATATATCTTTTTTACTTTTTGTTTATCTTTACCAGGGGAGCCAATAAACAGAGACCTTTTATAATATGTGGACTATTTATAAACTGGACTCATAAAAGTGAAAAGAAAATGGAAAAAAATTATAGCCTGGTGCATTGACCAGTTGGTTATAGGTGTACATGTGCAGCAGCGTGTCTGTGTAAAAAACGTCTGTGTGTACTCGATGAATTAGATAAATGAGAGTGGCTAAGCTTATGAGCGTAGAAGCTTTTAATAAACTCGTTAATCATTCCTGCTGACAATAGCCTCTCTGCCTTTTCAAGAGCAATATACATCACATACTAAGTTTTATGAATGGATGTTAGGGGAATACATGACCCAATGAGGTAATTATCGGTGTAGGGATAGAAACAAAACCCAAACTATACTCTTGGCCGTCGCAGTTGCATTTTGCTCCCCTTTTTTACAGGCCTTTGATGCCTCCATGCCTGAGGGAGTAAACCTGTCTGTCCGTGAGTGATTATGAGCCTTCCAATAGTTAGCTCTGTGTAAATGACAGGCCTTTCATCTGTCTGCAATCTGGAGCTACACAACTTTAATGGCCCTGACATCATGTAAGCCGCAGCAGCTGGTTGCTCGGAGCAGCGGTGTTTGCAGTTTGACTGAGTGCGGATGAACGGGGAGTTGTTGGTACCTGCATGGTGCCGTGGTTGTAATCCATGTTTGTTCTGCTCCAGCACCAGAAGAGAATGCATCACACGCACATACACACACATGCATGCGAGCAGCTACGGCACACCTGTAGATACATGCACTAAACTCTCTACACCCGCGATGCATAAAAAACAGAAGTTATTGCATCCTGTTTTTACAGAAGCGGTTATTTTTTCAGCGATTATAATCTACACCCGATCTGGAGGTCTGAATCAACACTACAAAAGTTTTTATTCTGTTTTTGTTTTTGTGTTTTTTTTTTCTTCTTCTTATAACTAAACTTAATATACTTAAAGATATGAGTTTAGTTTATGATACAGATTGCTGCACAAAAACATAAAAATTTGATTTGAGAAGCTTTTCCATCATTAAAAGTGGGCTTTTTTAATTTATACTACAACTACTTAAATGTAGAAAGCATAGCCAGCAATACGAATGTAGCAGGATGTATGTAGAAATGGTTGCTGCAACATGTTTGGCTTAACTTCATTAACTGAGTCTAATGTCTGGGAATTGAGACACATACCAGTCAGTCAGTGAGCTAATCTAAGAGAAAGGTGGGAGAGAGGAGGGGAGAGACCACCAACAGTAAGTCTATCTGAAACCGTGTGTATCAGCCGGAGAGCGCCGTTATCGCTCCACACCTTTGATATGAGAATGAGTTGGAGCTGAAATGGAAAGATTTGCACAGTTTGTTTCACAACTTCTCTTATCTGCATTGACTGAAGCAATGCTTGATACTACCGTTACCCAGATACTGTGTGTTTGCAGGACTATGAGTGAGTGAGTGAGACTCAGTGAAATTTTTTGTGATTGGGTACATTAAGTTCTGCTGCTTCTTCTTCTGGAATTAATCAATGTGATAAACACGTTTTAGATTTACATTTATTAAAGAAGTACAAACACAGTTCTGAATGTGTTCATCTGGAGATTTTTAGTTCGGGATAAACTTTTTATGATGGTAACCTGGCCTGAAAAACACCTTAATCTAGAGTTCCGATTAGAGGTCCGATTTAGTTTAGAGAGACATCTGGCCTGACCTAGAAGTACATTTTTGTTTCTTGTAGGTAAGTAAACAGGGCAAATGTGTCTTGTTATGTTATGGTTTATGACTCAAACACCTCATACATTATAGAACCAGAAAGAAAGATCAAAAGATTTAATCTGTAATCTCTACATAGCTGATGATAAATGCAGGACGTGCAGATGTTTGTCCTTTTTGTCTTATTGTTGGTTAGTGATGCTATTACTGACATAGAGGAAAAACCTCTAGGTTGATTCCACAAGTAAACTTTCATATTTTCTTTCATTTGATGATACTTAAAAACTTAAACCTTGACCTTTACTTACCAGTCGAGGGAATCTTCCGTGTATCTTGACAAGACCCTAAAATTTATATCACCTCATATCAATCATTGCAGCCACATCAACATGCTTTACATAACATATGTTGTGATTGCAGCAAGTTTAACCTCAGCAAATATCCTAATACAGAAACAAAAATGATTCTAAATCACTGAGGATATTTCACATTGTCTGTTGTTGTAAATGACAGAGACAATTCTAGCAGTAATCTTATCCGAACTCAAGGCCTTTAACTCTGAAAAACCTGATTATAGTATTATTCTCAATTTCCTCAGGACAGGTATTCTTCCACTGCTTTATTCCATTAGCATAAATGACTTTATAATCTTGTTAGTGCTACAGAACACACCAGGTAGACCCATCATAAAATGTACTTTCACTTATTGAACAATACTAAGGTATTAAACAAATAAGATGAACATTTAATATCTAAATATTTCTTACATTTTTATGTCAGACAAATAACAGCCTGAAACCTATTTAATCTTATGAAGTTTAAAATAAGTGCCTCAGTGGTCAGGTGGCAGCTCCTTTCCGTGTGCTACATGTGGAGTCAGATGTGTGTTTGGAAGCAGGCAGACCAGGTATGATTATCTGAGGCCACTATCAGCTGCAGACCAAACATCGGGCTTACCTGCTTCTCCTTCTTTATACCCTTTCAGACCTGTCTTTCTTTCTACCCTCATACATTTTCCTGTGAAGAGGCGGTGTGCCACTAAACACCCACAGTCATCAAAGATAAAACGGGGGACAGGGCCTTGTAAAAAGTGGAGAAGTGTGTGCGTGTGTGTGTTTTCGGTTACACACTTCATCCTTTTTCACAAGGTTAGAAGTGGTTATAGCAGATCTGGAATTTTTGTGTGTGATTTTGCTGGTTGCATAATTAAGGAAAAAACATTTGTTTGAATAAATAAATCCAACACAACAACAAACATGTATTTTCTTTATTCTTTTGCATAGGATCCTTGTTTCGAAGCAACTTTTTCCCTGTCAGAGTGATATGCATCTAGCTCTCTTTTTATGTTCCTTCAAATATATTTTAATTAAATAATATAGCTACTTCTAAATTTATTTTTTTCTGGTTTGTTTTCTGATTTTTTTTTTGATATTTTTGCTTATATGTTTTTCCCCGAGAGTTATATAAAACAACCATTAAAAAAACCTAAAGATTCCTGAAAGTAATCAGAGACTAATCCTTTTTACAAACAAAAAGAAAGCTATATTTAAGACTCATGTTGGGTTTACTCAGGTAACTCAGTTGACTCTCAGTGAAGATTTCCCAAATTCCTAAATAGATTTTCTTGACAACCCTGTTAAGCCTGCTGTTTTCCTTGTTTTTTTGTTTGCTACAATTTTGTAATTTTCTGAGACCCTGAATTATGGGTTTTCATTATCTGTAATTAATAATAATCAAAATTAAATAAAACTGAAAAAAGTAATGATTTTAAATACTTCCCGGTATATACAATAAATCCATATAATACATAAGTTTCCCTTTCTGGTTTCTAGTTAGACTCAAGTACAGGCAGAGAAAGATGCAGAAAAGTGAGGAAAAACGAGGGCATTATTATGTATTAAGCCCCTGGTTTATGTATTAAACCAGGGGCTTAAACTCTACTAAGACAGAGGTAAAAAATGACAGAGTAACTTAATGAGCAAATAAGGTAAAATACTGAGCTGAACTGTAGAGGAAAAGATGAACACAAATCTAAGAGAAATTAATCCAAATGCTGAAACAGAACACAAAACAAAGAACCCAAGGGACTAAACTATTAAGGGCATGTACAAGTTGTTATTCATAATAATTTTTTTCTTTTTTTTTTCTTAGAAAAGACAAAACTCCAGTTTAAGTGCTATTAGGAAATGCCAGCAACTAATTTTTGTTAAACTTCAGCCAAAAGCTAAAAACCATAATTGGTTTCACCTTGAAAAAAAATTAATTCATTGATTATTTTACTGGTGGTACAAATGTATTAAAATAGAATAGACTAAGTTTAAATATTTTATGGTATTTAGAGTATATCTAACTTTGTGTTCCTATTAAGTCTTCAATATGCAATAAAACAAGATCTTGCTTACTGGATATCTGCTCTTACTTTCTAGGAAATACTTTTGTAGACTATTCTTACAAAAACAAAAACAAAAATATATATGTATAAGTCAGTAAAACTATAAAAAATCTGTTATAAAACATTTATTGGACATGTAAAAGTTGTTTGACAGGTTTAGACATGAAGGTTTTGCTCAAATGTCAATGAAAGTTGACAATACTTGGCGAGTTTTAGTAGTTTTAATGCTGACCACTAGATGGAGACAAAGGTTCAAAAAGCGAGCCGGGGTAAATTTGAGGCTTTTCATGCCATTGCAGGAAACCTTGGTTTTTCTGTCTGATCAATAGAAAATATATATGCAACTTTAAATTTGGATTTCAAAGCGACATATACTGAAACTCTTTTTAAAATTGCATTTTTTTTCCCTCAGCAAAACATCAGCTTAAGGGGACACTAGTGTTGATAAAGCCGATAGAGAGGACACCAACATCTTCTTCTTTTTGTCCTCCTGACTTGTCTGCATGTGATTTTGCGGGAGTTAAACTCCTCCCAGAGTCTCAGTCTTCCCCAGCACCTGTAGGGATCCGGTCTTTTTGCTTTCGCCTCTAATGTACACAGTGCATAGACAGAGGTACACAGGAAATTCTGTTGGTGTTTTTTCTGAAGCAGCAGCTGTTTCTTTGTGAGGATGGTAATCCCTGGCAAAAAGTGAAAACACACACACATGCACGCACGCACGCGCACACACACACACACACACACACACACACACACACACACACACACACACACACACACGCACACACACACACACACACACACTCACTGTGCGTGCAGCACCTTGATCTATAAAACCAAGCAAATATTTGCTTTTTAAAAGCTTTAAAGATTATTGCGGCTTTTAATTTTTGCTGTTCCAAGTTGTTTGTACAGAAAAGCTTGAGGTTATAATCCTTTCTCTTGGATAAAACAAGACGAAAAAAGCAAAAGAGGGCTGGTGAAAGGGCAGTCTTGTTTGGGACATTTTGATGGATGGAACTGGTTTTGATTTCACACTCACTCTGCCACCAAATCCCATTTGTGCATGTTTTTCTCCTTGGCTGACTTTAAAACATGTAAGAAGATTTTGTTCTTTGTGGTTGAATCACCCACTCCTCAAGCTACTGTAATTACTGAAGACTTAACCAACTTGAATGACAAAATTAACAGCAAAGAAAAGGTGCTTGTCGAGTAATATTAACAAAAGAATATGCAGTTAGAAAGAGATCAAATAAGTAAGCGGTTGGATGCAAATTCACGCTTCATAGCTCAACCCAAAAAAAAATACTTTAAAAAAGTTTTGAGTCACCTTTATTGTCAATGCCTTTAATATTTCAAGGTGATGTCAAGTTGACCTCCCACTGCATTCAAGACGGTATGTGAATTATAACACTTTCCAAAGTTTGGGTGGGTCTTTTTCAAAGCAATTTTTTTTGTCTTCATTTGGCTACAACATGTATACAGCATGATCCAGATTTAATATACGTACAGCATATTCTGAATACATTTATATTAACATATTTACATCCACAAAAATTCTGAATTTAATTATGAAACAGTTCAAGGATATCCCTATTTTTTTTAAAATACTTTCATGTAGTAATTAAATTTAACATGTTTTTCCTTATAACTTGTACATTTCTGGGTGGTAAGATGGTGGAAAATGAAAAAAGATCTGACAAGAAAAGTCAATTTATACATAAGGGTACTAAAAGTGGTAAGTTAAAGAAAGCCTGTCTGTTTTTCATTGATTTGCTTTCTAATAAAAATCAATTATGGCCCTTCATTTTGTCTGATTCAGCAGGGTCTTATTTTGGCTTATATGTGACTAACACTAGTATATGTGTTACAACATGACCACCGATGGTTTTGAGATCTCCTGTAGTTGTTAGCAGAGCAGCAGCAAACCTGGAATCTTAATCAGTGCATACACAGGCATGACTGACAGTGTTAAGTCCATTCTACTGTCTCGGACTGTTTTTTTCTGACTGGAAGCAAACTGTGTCCTACTGCAATATATATATATATATATATATATATATATATATATATATATATATATATATATATATATAT
>JAVLVB010000668.1:6893798-6924364 GCA_032876305.1 Orestias chungarensis | reverse complement strand
ACCTCCTGATATCTACCAGTCCAGTGTCAGCATCGCAAACCCCCACAGATCGTTTCCAGCCTGCAGTAACTACCCTGACAACACGTTTTGTTGTTGTCACACAACCATTAGACATCACATCACAAACCTGCCCTCTCTCAAACACACACACACACCAATCTGCATGATGAGCAATGGCCATAACCGACCTTAATATGAACCAAACATAAAAATAAACCAGATAAAAAACAGGTAGATCTCTGTTTGAGAAAAGGAAATCACTTCCTACCTTAGTGGGAGACCTGGCACTGGGAGGAGGAGGCTAGCTTTTTGTACCGAACCGATTACTGATTACTTCACTGAGTTTTCACTTTATCAAAGCAATTCATAATTATAAATTTTGGAGGGAAACCAGATTGCTAACACATCATTAAATGCATATAGGCTACTGACCAAATTTGCTTACATAACATGGGCGTATGTCTGCAGTGTTTTATAACGTACAAAAATCTTAACAGAAGTAAAAATGCCTATTGTTAAAAGTAAAATATGTTGCTGTATATGTTATGATTGAAGACCTGGGATGAAAGCTTATCTTTTGTAGAAGACATAATTAATATAATTTTTGCTTTCTTGCAAACTTAGTTGATTGTGCTTGTAGTCTGAGAACTTATTTATAATTCACTGATTAAAATACTCATTTAATTGAAACCGTTTCTCATTGGAATCAGATTACATGACAAAATAACTCAATTGTGCAAAAATTACAGAACATTTTATTGTAAAATGTGTAAAATGCAAAAAAAAAGTAGAATGCAAAACAAACTTTAATAAATAACCACTTTTACTATTTACTACGACTACTATACTATTTCTATACTATAACTATTTACATATGTACACATGCGCACACAGAACAGACACGCCCACGCGGAGTTGACTGGCCGAAAAAAATGTTAAAATAATTTTTACTTTTCTTTTTTACTTTTGTAATTTTTATTTATTTATTTTAGAGTGTCTGAATACTCGCTAAATATAGTGTCAAAGTCGCTAAGTTGGGAACACTGACTTCCTGTCATGTCATAACAGTTCATAACCTCGCGGTCGACTTGGGATCTGTCCGCGTTCCACCAGAAGATCGCGATTGACTGGTTTTGAACGTTATTTCATCATAGGATGAAATCTATTTAGTTTAGAGATTTTCTTTGCACATTTTTCATCCATGAAGCTTTTTTTTCCACATAAGTTTGTCTTACTTTCTAAAATGCTGATGGCAAAGATGAAGAGATGAATCTGGAGGCAGAAGCAGGCTTCAGGAGGGCAAATTAGAGGTGATGATTAAAGGTAATGGTTGTTAAAGAGAAAGAAATCTCTCCCACTCTCTTTTTGCCTGTCTTACCACCATCTTAGCCTGGCTTTTTAATCAGGGGGAGCATTTACTTTGCTTTGCATGATAAATATGAAAGCCGTATGTGTTGGTGTGTGTTTATGTGACTGACTAAGTCCAGCAGTCACTTCGATGTATGAGTGGTTTGGACTGTTGCCAGCATGTAAAGCCTAGCAACAAGATTTGCCTTGGCCTGCTGAGAGAGAGAGCTGGCATGCTCACAGTTTGGGCATATGGATCTTTGTTTGGCCGTTTTGGACCATTTAGTCATTCTGCCACTTCAACTGGACTACTTAGCGAATTGGTGCTACCTCTGGTTCTGATCCCCCACCCGACACACACATACACACAGACAGAGCCACACAAACACGGGCCAACCAAAGCTTGACTCTGGTGCTTTACAGTCTGTTACTGTTCACAGGCTCTGAATGAAATCGAGAACCCTTTCCAATTAATCCTTTTAACCAACATGTGTGATCCCTGGCTGTCGCTGATGGGCCTTCAAGCTGAGCAGACCCATGCCAAGTCCAGTCAGATTATGGCCTCTATGCATACTCTCTCCAACACAAATGATCTGCGACAAAGTTTGATGGCTTCAGCATTTCCTTTTTCATCTGCAACAAATTCTCTTTTGGGTTTTAATCAACGAATGGTTCTCTTTTCTTAAGAACATAAAACATATAGTAAAAAAACAACAACAACAACAACAATTTTGCTTTTATATCTCAACATTACATAAAAGTAGCAAGATTTAAATTATCTAATAAAGTGGACCAACTCATTTACAGTTTTGCAGATTTTTTGTGGAATGTAACTCAAAATTATTATAAGGAAAATCTAGAAATTGCAAATTTTGCCTTAGACTATATCTAAAATATCAGTTTAGAAAACTGTAATACCAAGGCATGCTACATAACATACTGAATGCTGCAATTCAATGACAATCGATTCAATCAGCTTTACAAACAGATTTGCTTGTCATGCACTTATGATTGGAATTAAAACATTTTCTTGTAAACTGCCTTGAGATGACCTTTGTTTTCCGACATTGTTTGCTTTACTTGCAACATTTCCAGAGTATATCTCATCTCCTAGTGACCATTGAAGACTGGCGTGATCGGCCCAGTAAACCCAAACCAGACTACCTTGGTACACAAAATTAATTAATCTGAAGATGTAATATAAGCAAAACCTTTTAAATTTATCAACTCTTGCATTCTTGGTCATGGTCAGATGTAGTGACAGAAGTGTTTGTGTGAAAAGGATGGGACAGTCTTTGTGGCAGGGAGCCGGATTACCCCCCGCCCCCCCTGGGAGGTTCTAGCATATTTAAACCTCTACATGATTTGAAGCATTTCTAAATTAGCCTCGTTCGGAAATACTCTAAATCTGTCATGCTTTAACACAGTGTCACTTTTCCTCAGATTACAATCATTACAGTAATTAATGTTTTAATTTCTGCGCATGTTTTGAAATGAAACCCAAAGCACTGTGATTTTTCGAATAATATGGAACTAATATAGTGTTTTGCATTTGGTAATCTGTCTCCCAAATGCCTTGGATCTGCCAACTGGGTTCATTATGCTCTAAACGCAGTCAGTTTGGA
The DNA here is from genome assembly GCA_032876305.1 of Orestias chungarensis. Lineage (NCBI taxonomy): Eukaryota > Metazoa > Chordata > Actinopteri > Cyprinodontiformes > Cyprinodontidae > Orestias > Orestias chungarensis. Next base: position 6,921,392 of record JAVLVB010000668.1, on the reverse strand, counting down.
GGAAAACAGCCTGCAGGCAGAAATTGTCCACAAAATGTTTATGAGTTTTTCTAGTTATATTGCAGAAAGAGCAGCAGGAGACCTTGTAAAGTTTTTGCAGAAGAAAAGGAAAGTATAGATAAAAATTTTGAGGTTTGTGTTAGAAAATCAACACAGTTTCTAAAATGTTTTTTTTTTTTAGTTCAAAAGAAAATGGCTTAAAATATCTCAATACGCAGATTTCACTTTTTTTTTAAATGAAAGTGAAGAAAAAAAAAATGAATAAGCCCTTTTCTGCCCACACACAGATGGATCGCTAACTAGGTTACAGTTTCACATAAATTACTTAATGGGCTGCACTACTTTTGGAAGCCAAGTGGCCTTTCACAGACCTCAAAAAACCTTTCTAATGTACTGTATCCAGTTTGTTGAAATACTGTTAGTGATGATGAATATGGCTATCTGTGAAGCTGCTTTTAAAATGTACTTTTAATATACCAGAAAATATGAATAATCATCTGTCTTCCATCAGTATAAATGTTCCCGAATCTGCGTCTTTATGCTTGGCTTTGCTGTTTACTGAGCAAAAACTTTCTGCCACTTGCTCCACATCTGTCAGTTTCCCTTTGCTTGGTACCTGGCTACTTTGTTCACAACTAACAGCTACAATCCCTAATAATGCAGAATCCTAAATCAATTGAAAAAGAATGCTTCAATCTCAGATGCTCTATGAATTAAAGCTTGGTTCCCTGTTAAGACACCACAATGTCGAGTTATGGAGTTTCACAGCATCTAAATACTTCACAAATAATTGCCAACATCTTAACAAGGTAGAGATGATATACAAGATGTATATATAGGGGTTGGACAATGAAACTGAAACACCTGTCATTTTACCCTTGGGAGGTTTGATGGGTAAACTGGAGCAGCCTGGTGGCCAATCTTCATTAATTGCACATTGCACCAGTAGGAGCAGAGTCCGGAAGTTCAATTAGCATGGTAAGAGCACAGTTTTGCTCAAAATATTGCAACGCACACAACATTATGGGTGACATACCAGACTTCAAAAGAGGACAAATTCTTGGTGCACGTCTTGCTGCAACATCTGTGATCAAGAGAGCAAGTCTTTGTTATGTATCAAGAGCCACAGTATCTAGGGTAATGTCAGCATACCTATGTACGCAAGAGGAAGCTATCTGAAAGGTATGTTCGGGTGCTACCCAGGATTATATCCAAAAAACATAAAACCACGGCTGCACCTCAACTCTCCTGTTTCCAGCAAAACTTTACATCGGGAGCTCCACAGGTTCAATATACACCGCCAGGCAGCTATAGCCAAACCTTTGGCCACTCGTGCTACTTCTAAACGTCTGTTTCAATGGAGCAAGGAGCACAAATATTGGGCGTTGGACAATGTGAAACATGTATTGTTCTTTAATGAGTCCACCTTTACTGTTTTACCCATATTCAGGAGTTAAGGTTTGCAGAAGCCCCAAATGAGCGTACCACGCAGACTGTTGCATGCCATGAGTGAAGCATGGGAGTGGATCAGTGATGGTTTGGGCTGCTATATCATGGCAATCTCTTGGTCCAATACTTACACTAGATGGGACAAGGACTACGAACCCATTCTGGAGGACCATTTGCATTGAATGGTTCAAACCTGAAGGTGGTGCCAGTTATCAGGATGACAAAGCACCAATACACACAACAAGAATGGTGAAAGATTGGTTTGATGAACATGAAAGTGAAGTTGAACATCTCCTATGGCCTGTCACCAGATCTAAATTTTATTGAGCCACTTTGGGGTATTTTGGAGGCGCGAGTCAGGAAACGTTTTCCTCCACCAGCATCACGTTGTGACCTCGCCACTATCCTGCAAGATGAATGGCTTAAAATCCTTCTGACCACTGTGCAGGACTTGTTTATGTCACTCCCAAGATGAATTGACGCTGTATTGAACGCAAATGAAGGCCCTACACTATACTATAAATCGTTGTGGTCCAGGTGTTTCAATTTCATTGTCCAACCCCTGTAGAAGAAACCGCAGCTCAACATCTCAGAAGACCTCAATCTAAATAGCCTAAATAGCTCCAACGTGTTGATGTAGAGATGCTACGGAGCCAGAATAACTATATCTGGCATGGCAAAAGTAAGAAAACTTAAAGCAGTAGAAGTTGAAAACCTTCAATTTTATCCTTGAGGATGAGATAATATATTTTATCATCCTACATGCATCCTTGAGCAAAATGTCTACAGTTAAAGATTTATTTGAAGGTAAGAGAGGTTTATCCTCAGAGCACTTTAGGTAAAAATATGAAGTTACAAACATTTATACATTAATCTTAGTCTTTCTGTCCATATAAAGAACAAAAGGTCACAAACATAATTTAAATGTTTAGGATTTCTGCGTCGAAAAAAATAAAGAAAAGAAAAACAGACTCTTACAAATTTAAATTAATTTCACTTTTTTTGTGGAATTCTACAAATTGCAGTTTCATAGGACCATATTTGTATTACTTTCTTGTAGATTAAGCACATTAGATGATGTAATAGAAAATGCGACGCATAACTGCCACTTTGAGCTTTTCTTCAACGCGTATGCTGGACATTCTGAAGGGATCGAGAGCTTCAATCAAACGGGTGATAAATAAGTTTAATCACCCTGAATATATGAAGAACCTTGAGCAAAAAAGGTTTATTGTAAAAAAAATCTATTATTTCAGAAATTCAGAATAAAATATACTACCACTGCCAACTATCTGTAATGCTATGCACTGTAACAGTTAAAAATATTATCAAAATGTGTTTTGGTAAACATGAGACTGTTCTTTGTATTTGTATGGGTCAGCAGTGTTTTTGAATTTTAATGCCTAGGCTCTGTTTTTTATGTTTGAATCATGAGCTCTGACCCAACATGTGTTAAGTAAGGCCTGCAATGTTTTGGATGTCAAATTGTCATCCTGGCATATGTCTCCTTAACCCTATAAAGACTAACAGAATTAAGTGACTATTCATTCTACCTGTTTCTAAATTTCTTTAGACTGTTGCAGGATTTCTTTATCTTTTAAATCTTTCAATCAACATTTTTTTTACCGTCAAATGAGACAGTATTCAAGCATGGATGTTTATAATAAGACTATATTAAAAATAAAAAAAAACTAAACAAATGGAAATTTAAAAAGAAGACGAAAAAACATTTTAACTGCGGATTTCATAGTTTTTACATCAACACCCAAACATTACACTACGCTACGAGATTCTGGCTCATGATGTTTGGATGGCTTGCAACACACAGGATTGTTGTTAACATCGTCCAGACAGTTTTAAAAATAAGCTATCATCAAAATAGAAAACTGTTTATCAATGATTTCTTCTTTGCACAAAATTATTTTCATCATATTTGGCATGTTATAAATAAACAAAATTGAAATTGTAAGATCAAGTGCACAGACTGTAAATATTCTCGCTAGAAATATTTTGTTCTTTCTTAACATAATTGTGGAAAACTGGGATTTGGAAATATGTTTCTTATGCTTTTTATGCTTGAATTTGTTATTTTATATTTTTTGGATTTATTTTACTTATTTATTTATTATTTTAAAATATTAGAAACTAAACTACAAGAACCAACATATACATCCTATTTTGTCTGCCTATTTATTATTTATTAACTGTAAGACGTTCACAAATTAAATCAGATTTAACATAAACTTGTAGTTATTCAGTACTTTTATACTTTTTTTTTTAAATACTTTTTCAATTTTATTGAATTATTTGAAAAAGCCACATTTCCTACTTGACAACCATTACTGGCTACATATATTCTCCACTGTCAACAACTAAAATGATCCATTATTTTTTTTTGTATCATCACCATTAAGCTATTTCTTAAGTGATTTGTCCACTTCACAGGACTCCTGTGTCAAGCTTTATGATGTTTTGGTTCTGTTTTTTCTAATTGTTTTGGGCAGAGTGAGCGGCTTGGGGAAGCGTAGCCTCTGCAAAGAACGGAGGAATGTGTTGGATACAAGTGGGCAATGTGTGCTCCCCTCCTTAACACCCATCACACAGCTCACTGGTGCGTTTTCCTCTAACATCATCCCTTACACACAAAGGTTTGTATTTCTACCCATACAAGGACTTTGGATTGACTTCCATTCATTTTAAAAAACTGCATTTTTGCCTAACCTAAACATTTGCCCTATCTCTGCCCATTACCGGTGGATTCCTGACCCTAGCTTTAACCAAAGGTGAATCCACAACACACCTCTAAACCTGACCCTTAACCCTAAAAAGGAGGAGGTTCCACCACACTTGGACAAGGCTTTGGCCCCCATAAGACCCATCATTCTTCAGAAGGTTAGTTAATATGCCTGAGAAGTTCCTACATAGCATAGCTAACATTGAGATTTGATTTTCAAAAAATCTTTTAACCATATAATAATACTATTAAGGCAATAGCATACTAAATGTTCAAGAAACACGTCATCAAACTGATTTTCCAAAAACAGTGACTCCACAGAAGTCCTTACCTCCCCCACCCCACAGCTCTGTAAATCAAGGCAAACTTCGACTGACTGAGTGAAAACTAAACTCAAGATGCAGCCAAGCTTTATTTGTCAGCTTACACAGAGTCACCAAATCACAGAAACTCTTCCTGCAGTTTGTCCTGGGGTGACACGTATACAACAAACTTGGCTTCACTCATTAAAAAGTTTAACAATTTCTTCTTTTTTTAGGTATTCTCAAAATACCTAAAATCAGGTATTCAGAGATTGGGACGGATTTTATTCAGAAGTCCAAAAACATCCAGTAATAAATTTTATTTTAAAAATCTGATAAACCGAGTTGGTCAAAATATATAAAATTTACTCCCCACGGTATTCATTTCGTACAAGCTAACAAGTAGAGGATGTAAACATTGTCTTACCTGTTTTGTTGTTAATTGAAAGCATATAGATTAAGGGATTAAAAAAAAACCAAAAAATCTTACGCTTTTCTGTTTAGTGTCACCCAAACTGGCGCACATAAAACACAGACACTCGCACTTTCACATGCACTTAGACACTTGTACAGGCCTGATTAATGGTACCTAATTAGCAATGGTAATGACCAGGTGTCTGAGAACCAGCCAGCTTCTTCCACTGCAAGGGGGCCAAGGGGGGAAGCAGTTTGTGCTAAATGTGATGGTGTGTTCAAGGGGGGCTCTTGGTTCCCAGAAAATCTTTTCCCACTGTCTGTCACCCCCTCTCTCTCTCTGTCTGACTCTCCCTCTGTCAAGGAACCGCACACATACACAAACTGAACTCAAGGCCAAGATCAATTAAGTTTTTGGCCAACCATGATGGAACAGCGCTGGAAAGAACCAATGGTCGTAGCAGGGGAGCGGGGAGCTGTTGACAGTGATAATGTTTGCGTCTGAACATGTTAAAGCTGTTGTTACACATTTTAGAAAACTGTTTCTTACAGCACAACATGAAATAGTTGTCTCCAGTAATGGAAAAAAAATGCAGGTTTCTTTTATGTAACTAAGATGTTTAATGTTTTTTTGTTTTTTTTAATCTGTCTTATTGTCTTTCTGAATTCATATCAAGATAATACATTTTCAGTTTCAGTACATAATTAGGTCTACAACTAATAAGTTGTTTGTAGTTTCTAAAATTATTACCATGTTTCTTAGTTTTCTAAATCATTTACAGAGAATCTGGAATTTATTTATAGCACAGTTCCTTTTAAGCATTTTGTTGTATAACAGCCTTTTTGCATTGCTTTCTTTTCACAAAATTCTTAACATAAATATCGGAAGTTCATTGACATGGTTGCAAATGTAATAAAAATAGACAACCAAACATTTCCGTAAATATTAAAAGCCTTTGTTAAAACACTTCATTGACTCTCCTTTATTAGCAATTACAGCTGTTGTTTTGCTAAAATAGAAATCATCACCCAAACACTGCCAATCTTCCACAAAGTGAAACATTTGATTTCCTTGACAAAAACGAGATCAGCTGAATGATACCATTTATGTGGCAAAAGTCGGCGATGGACAGGCGATCTCCCATGCCTCTCGCCTATTGTAAGCAGGAGATAAACGCAAGCAGACCTCTGCGACCTCATAAGGATAAGAGGGTTAAATAATGGATGAATGGATGGATGGACGGATGGATAGATTTGGTAAAAGTTTATTAATACAGTGGGCCTTCGCCTATTAGCTATTCACTAGTCCCTGATTTTGCTGTGGAACATAAGTCCAAAATGTTTGTAGAAAATTGTCTTGTTGGCATATTTGGTTTGTTTGAAATGTGAGAAATTAAAAACACAAAGCTCTTGGGAGAGAAACTTGGGAAGCTTGAATACATAGGCTCAATGTTACTGCCTCTTGTAAACCAGCCACTCCAGGAGTACTACTAATCTATCTAGGCACTTATTGGCCGTCCCCCCAAAGACTTTATGGACTTTGGCAGCCCACATCTCAACCAGTGCTTGGTGTTGAATATAGGATTAGTTTTTGCCTTGGTAAAAGTAACAGCTCAAGAAGTGTTCATGCGTACATATGTTTTTTTGAAGGGTGTTGTTGTATACGATAATTTTGAATCTATATCATTGAGTCTTGAGATGATGGTTTATTGTTCAAACAATTAGAAAATGTCTTTAATATTCCTACATTTCTTCTATTTGTAGGCAGTTCTGGTTCCCAACCCCCACAAATATTGATGTTCGAATGTACCATCCAGCACACTGTGCAACAGTGGAGGCGATGCAAACTCATGGTCAAGATTCAAAGTTGCAAAAGTACTGTAAACTAACAAGAAAAGAATCACGGTATTCCATTTAAAATTGTGGATTTTGAGGCCATTTTCTTAGAAATCTTAGTAAATATCCTATGATTTTGAACATCCTGAATGTTATTACCAATGTGAGATGTATACTGTGACATGAAGTGCATGAAGTCTGTCAGTAAAAGATGTAGAACCACCATTTTTGTGGAACTGGTTGTATGACATACTCATCATTCAGCTGTGATTTGCAGTGTTGTCCCAGGTAAAACCCTGAAGTGATTTACTACACACTTTGAACTTAGAGTGAATCACTTTGTTTAACTGCGTAGTGTAGCAATCACAGTCTGGCTCAACCTTATGGCCGGTTCTTGTTTGGTCTTTCTTCCTTGTGAAACTCTGATTCATATTTCTTTCTCTCGGTTGTGAAACATTTTCATCTCTGTGTCAAATTTTCTGTTCTCTAAGGTTATTCAAACACTCAAAGGTACAAATACCCACTCAGCTGCATACATAAATCACCCATTTTGCAAGCAGACACATATTTGAGCACACTTGTACAAACGCAGACCTCCTCCAGTGTAGGATTTGGTGATAACTAGTGTTAGGTGGGAAGGTGAGAGGGTCATATAGCAGAAGTGGGAAAAGCTGTTATCAGGCTACCCTGTTCCCACACACACACACACCCTACACACATAGGGTTATCACCCTCTCTCGTTCCCACACACTCACCTTACATCATTACCTGGCTGTAAAAGCCAATCAGCCAATCCCACCCTGTGGCTTTGGTCAGGTGACCAGATCAGGAAACTCTATCAGCTGGATGAAGTTACACTCACTCCTGCTCTGATAACAAGTCTCTGTCTATACCTTTCGCCCTCTTTTTCCTTTTCCCTGCTCTGCAATTTACAGATTTAGTTTCACCTTTGCTTTCTATCTAAGCTGTTGGATCCCAAAGCCCTGATGAATCTGTGAGTGTGGGTTTGTTGTTCTCGCGTTAAATACTTTGACATGTTTGAACGGCCAACAACAAAAGTTTTCTCCTTATTTGTGTCTCAATCTATCAAACTACAAAGTGGAAAAGTCCAGGCGATATTTCCAGGCAAGCAAAGAAAAGCTTCACATGTAGAAAATGTCAACCCTTTTAGATTATAATCTAGAGTTTGTGTCCAAATGGTCATATTAATTTAATTTAAGTGTTTAATGTACCACACATTCTATAGAGAACAATGCAATCAAAAGGCATTTAGACCAAGATAATAGTTCTGCAATGCTAATCTCTTATTACGTACAACACACATATTTGTTAAAATATTAAAATGTCTACTCACGGCTCTTTATAATTAAGTATAATGCTTAATCATAACATGCTCATTGTTACAGCATGTTGAAGTAGCTCTATTACTTGTGTTATTATTATTTTAAAAAAATTAATAAAAATATTTCTTGCAGAAATATTACTTTTTTGTACAAATATTCAATGGATTTCTGCTAATATTTTCTTCCTTTTGGACATTTGTTATGATACCTAACCATGACCACAAAGATTGATATGCAAGGAAGGATTATGTGTAAAATGAAGAACATTACGGGAAATTAGCATCCTCTTTATCAGGCTGTTCTACATCAGCAGAGTGTCTTTAGTATCTGGAGTAATACAGACTGCTACAGGAGATCAACGGCACCCTCAACATCTACAACCAATCCTTGAAGAAACTTTAGCAATATGTGTTATGGCAGGGGTACTCAAATAGAAATGACGAGGGGCCACTTTTTTTTTTCAGTGAGGGGCCATTTATTGGGGCTGTGTATGATAATGTCTCATAACAACATAACATATTAATAACATTTATAACATATTTTATAACATAACATTTACTTTTTATTAAAAACAAAAATATTACCCAAGATAAAAATATTATTTTAATTTGGGCATATATTAAAATAAAGTGAGTAACCAGTAAATATTTTTCAAAATATGCACTAGCAAAAAGTTATCAAAATTCAATTTGAAATCCAAAATTTGAAAATGAAAATGTTGAAATTTTCACTTTCCACCTCCCATCCTCACCATGTTATACAGAGGGACTGTAGAGAGAATCCTGAGCACCTGCATTACCGACTGGTTTGGGAACTGCAGTATCTCAGATCGCAAGACCCTACAGCGGATAGTGAGGACAGCTGAGAAGATCATCGGTGTCTTTCTCCCCTCCATCTCCGACATCTACACCACACGCTGCTTCCACAAAGCCACCAGCATTGTGGACGACCCCACCCATCCCTCATACGGACTCTTCACTCTGATGCCGTCGGGCAGAAGATACCGGAGTATCCGAGCCTCCACTACCAGACTCTGCAACAGCTTCATCCACCAGGCAGTCAGACTCCTTAACACAGAAGAGACAGAGCTGAGCCCCCCAAGACTGTACTAAAACTTACCTATCACTCTTCACACACACACTCAGCACACAGAGACTGAAATGTTTTTATCCCTATCAGCAATATTTGCTGATAATTCCCACAAGAACTATAAACTCTCTACCTCAGTAACTGCTGTTATCATGTACGTATGTCTATGTTACAGTATTTTACATATCTCTGCAACTTATCTCCACCACGCACATTTTTTGTTATTGTATCGTATCGGTACTGCACTGTCCTGTCTGTTAAACTGTCTTAGTGTTTTAGTTCTATGTTGCACTTTATGTTGTCTATTGTTTTGTTGTTCCATGTTGCACCATGGTTCCGGAGGAACGTAATTTCGTTACACTGTGTACCTGTACTCAGATGTAATGACAATAAAAGCCTCTTGACTTGACTTGACTGTACTTGACTTGAAAATGCATTTGCAGAATTCTTTTTCATTTTAAGAATGTGGCTGCATTATTTGACTCATAAATAAAATTAGTAATCAATCATCCTATTTGCTTTTGCATTTTCTTCTTCAACACCGCACATTTTACGGCATAATCATCCGATTTGCATTTGCATTTTCTTCTTCAACACCGCACATTTTACGGCATAATCAAAAAGAGAATAACAAAACGGACATAGCTTTTTCGTCTTCTTGGCCTGCCTGCAGTACTGCCCATAACTCGAAAACGAAAAAGCATTCTGGGTATGGCAAGGTGTTTTAACCTACATCCGGCTGTTTTAACATAACTTCGGTTTTGCAGCCCTTACATTCCAGATATCTCAAATTGTTTTATGACGAGACGTTTTAGCGATTCAAGATATCTTCAATTACATTTTGACTAGTCAAAATTCCTTTCACGATATCTCGAATGACGTCACCGGATTCGACATTGGAAGGGTCACACATCCGTAATTATAATTTAAGATATTTCGAATGTAATTATGACTAGTCAGAATTACAATTTTAGATATCTGAAGTAAGCCCCTCTTTGGCTTTACTGAGCTGTCCAAAAAATTGCTTGAATATTCAACGGCGCTGGCAGTTGTGGACAAAATTGTAAATTAATGCCACAATATAGAAAGAGCTCTTCAGTATGGGATATGCGGAGAGCGCGAAAATCATGTACTTAAAGAATGCCTAAAGAATTTGCGAAGAATTTCTAATTTACTTTCGGCTGACACACACCCTGTCCGCCAAAATGCTACGTAAGCAGTGTTGCCAGAAAGAGTCGAGGGTTTCCGGCCCAAAAATCTGTTTGAACATGATCACTTCAGTTAATATAACACTACATGTCAAAACGCTAAAATCCAACAAAATCTCCACAGAGTTGTTCTCCTTAAACAACTGTGACCCAGCCACATATGTGTTTTTTTTTTTTTCTATCTTCGGCATAAGTTCTGGACAACCCCTTCTTGGTTCTGGACCAACCAGACGAGAGAAGACGGTTTAAACGACGACATGACGACATGAATCCAATGAAAGCCTTCGGTCTGGCTCTGAAGCCCCGCCTTCTTAATGCTTCGCCCTGACTGGGGCAGCTAACGGGCGTGGCGACCAATCAAATCAACATATGCACCAACGGCTCTAATGTTAGCCAATGGGAAGATGGGGTTTAACTGACTTGACAGGTTAACCAATCGGAGTGTTGCAGCAGCAAAGCGCAGCAGGTGCCGTGCGCCGCTTCTTATATTTTCCCGACTTCTTCCCATCGCATCTTCCCGCTAGGTTTATCCACCTGCTGCTAAAACTAGCATAATTTGTGGCACTACTATCTATGTTGTAAACGCCCTGATAGATGACGTTGGCTAGTGATGGTTAGATGAGTCATCATGAAGCGTTTCAACACAGCAAAACTGTATTGATACTGTGTCGATACTAAGTCACTGAATACTGACACCTGCTGGACATTAAAAATCCCTACAGACAACGTAGATAGACTGATTTGATGAACCAGTGTAAACAATAACATTTAACTCATTGTATGTTATTGTATATTATATATTCCATTATTTAATATATTCAGTTAAATTGAAAATATGCGATATTCTTAGATAGAGTCAATAAATAATGTGAACATGTACCATAAAGTGAAAATTTAAGTGAATGTGTTTGAAATAAGGATGCTTGTGGACTGGGGTTTTTCTTCACACGATAAACCGCCCAATCTGGCAACACTGTACGTAAATCTGTGACGTTTTGACAAGACATAATGCTAATTCAACATATCAGTAATGTCATTCTGACTAGTCTGAATGTTAATTTAAGATATCTTAGAAAAGTTTAATAATTCCAGATAGGTAATTCTTATAGAGATATCTTAAAATGAATTTTGACAAGTCAAAATCATAATTCAAGATATCTCTATTTTAGTTTTGTCTAGTCATTATTTGCTTTTAAGATATCTATTATTTAATTTCCACTAGTCAAAACTAAATTTATCCTATCCAAAAATACATTTAAGATATCTTGAATAATGGACTTATTAGATATATTAGAATTATGACTACTCACTACTAAAATCGAGATATCTTGAATTTACTTTTTGACTAGTCATAATTTCATTATAGATATCTGAAATGTGTATTTCAGATAGTCAGTAATTCATTGTAGATATTTTGAATTTAAGTCTCAATACAACTCAATGGTAAATCTGACGTAATTTAGTCCGAATGTAATTTGAGATATCAAAAATAGGTATTTTGTCTAGTCAAAATATAATTAGAGATATCTTAAATCGCTAAAACTTCTCCTCATAAAACCATTTGAGATATCTGGAATGTAAGGGCGGCAAAACCGAAATAATGTTAAAACGGCCGGATTTGCTAGGGCATATTTTGAAAAATAAATCTCAAAAGTCTTTTTCATTTTAAATTTAATTAAGTGAAAGAATCAGCAGTCTTAAAGAAGAAATTTAAACTGCAAACAGGATCATTGATTACTAATTTCATTTATGAGTCAAATAATGCAGCCACATTCTTAAAATGATAAAGCATTTCTGAAAATGCTTTTTCATTTGAATTATGGTAACGATTTGCTTCCATAGTTCACATTCCCTAATGGATATGTTTCAAATTACTGCAGTCACAAAACAAAATGATGCAACAAAACAATTTTATTTGTTTTAAAAGTTTTTTTTAACTTTCATTCTTTTTAATGTGGTAGTATGTAGTATTTGTAAAAAACAAACAAATAAAAAAAGAAAAAGATTTGTCGATTTGCTTGGATAATGCACACGATTTTAAAAACTGAAATAAAAAAACTGAACTTAAAAAGAAATATAAATTAATTGATTTGAAATAATTAAATGGTTTCTAATAGGTATTGATTGAATTTTTATTTTATTAATATGTTCAACAACTCACCTCTGACTTTTAGCATCCTTTTTATTTTAAAAAGAGTTACTGACAGATAGCATCCAGCTCCAAAGTCTTTAATAAAGGTGCAACTTGCTTCTGGTGGGGATCTTTGCATGGAGGCCAAGTCTCCTAAGTGTGAAGCAAATATTTCTAAAAAGCTATTTGTATATACGAGTTCACATGGTTTCATGTGGTCATATTTTGAGGATTTAGTGACATAAATTGGAATGTCATGATTATGCTTTTACTTCTGAAGCAGTGATGAGGATACCTGAGCCTCTACTCAGCAGGTAACATTGCACAGACAGACAGGGCACACTATGATCTCTCTTTCACAGTGAATGTCATTCCAATGGTTACAAATAAATAACCAAGCCCTAATAGTAAACATACAAAACAATAAGTATGTATTTAATTTATTTAATTTTTTTTAGATCATTGAGAGCTGAAGGTTAAAGTATAACTTCTGCTTTGAACTATGTTGATTTAGATTTTCAAGATAGACGGTTTTCATATCACTTTTTACTTCCGTAGTTCGTGTTTTTGATTTAAAGAATTTGTTGGCATTCCTAAAACAGCAGCTAAACTGAGATTAGCTTTTTTTTTTCTGAGAAAACGTCAAATATAGAGGAAAAGTACAACAAATAATTTCAATTTGAATCATCTTTATATTTCTTTTTTTTTTTCCAACTATTGTCTATCAATATTTTCTAAACACATTTTTAGAGGAAACTGTTGCTGTGACAGTTTGTACAGTAGTTTGAGACCCAACCTTACAGGATCTTCTGGAGATGATAAAGAGTTGTTTCATATGAGAAAAAAAAAACTTAACTAATTTAAAGGTTGTTTTTGTCCCCTCATCATTCTTGGGTCTGTTAGAACCAGAGAATGAGACAGATGATGAGATTAGATTTAACCTTGCCAAACAATAATGACATTTTGCACTTCCATAACTAGGTCTAAACTCCTATGTCTATGACATGATAGACCAGAGATAGGAACAAGTCATCTTGTCTAGAAATCTTGCCTAGTTTCAAATATTTCAGGACCAAAAATACCTAAAGAAAAATTACCTAGAAATACCTAAAATAAAAAGAGATGCTTACATTCTGACTTAAATACAGAAGACTAATCTCTGAATAAATACAAGGTCTGTCAGTCTTCCTTAAAGCTAACAAGAGTGCTTATGTATTATACATTCTGTGTGAATGAACCAAAACAACAGAACTTTTCTTCCTGTAAACTCTGAGCATCAAGCAAAGAGATCACAATGCATATAAAGAGAATGTGTCATGTAACTTGCTTTTCAAATAAAAAAGTGATACAATTTACAATTTTTTTAATCTTTATGATACATTTTACTGTAAACTTTAGGGTTTAGATCTGATTTGATTCTGAAAGAACGATGTTCTGACAATATTTCTATTAAAAACACACATGATTACTAGTAGGTAAGGATTCAACCCTTGAATCAAAAAAATAAACACATTTAATAATAAAGGTGTTACAGGCATCTTTATCTACCCTTTTTCCCCTCTTCATGCACCTTTGAAGCAGATGATGTTGCAAAAGAATCTCTACTGTCATCATCTCAAGGTCAGTAACCTAATATTGATCCATATTCCTGCTTGTTTCCTGGTTGGTTGGAGGTGCAGGCTGCAGCGCTGAGAGATTTGTCACAGAGGTGAAGGTTATGGATCAATGCTATGATCTGCAGACAGTGAGTGACAAGACTCCTCTCCTGTCTCCTTATGTGTAACAGGACCCCGGTACCTGAGCATAGCCCTGACCCTGAGACCTCTGACCTCACCTGCCAGGTCATTCTCATGCCACCTTAACCTACACTGAAACCAGAGAGCACTGCGGGGGAGAGGAAGTGAGCTTGCATCAAAAGGATAAATCCAGGTATTATTAAACTTTTTTCTGTTGTCCATCACTGACATAAGAGGTCAAATAAAGACAAAAGGGATAAAAAAAAGATACGATGTACAACTTTGACGGAGAAAAATCTTCAAACTCCAATGAAGGTTTATCAGAAATCAAGTGTACCTGTTGTTGCTGATGAAAAACTGTATTGTATATAAATTGTCAGGCTTGTAATCTATCAAAATCATTAAGTATGTGTTCAGCCTGTCCACTGTAATTTACCACTGTAATGCACAAGAGATTGTGAGTGTGTTGTGATAAAATGAAGAAATAAATTACATCTACTAGACTTATTAAAGGTTTACTATTTATCAAAACTGTACCACTATTTCTGTGGCCGACGGAAGAGTTTCATGGCAAGAAAGTTTTAGTTTGTTTGACTTGAAGGGTTAACAAGAGAAAAAAGGGAGAGTGGAAGTAATGTTCACAAACTTTCTACAAGACTTCAAGGTTTTTCTTTTTTTTCCAGTGCCAGGAAACTGATTTATAAAAGGAAGCAGAATATGTTGCAGATCACATTGTGTCATCCATGTATGGATCAGACTGACTCTCTTAACCTGTTGCAGGTCATATATAAGATACACAAAAGAACTGTCTTGTGTTGGAGTATATATATATATATATATATATATATATATATATATATTTTTTTTTTTTTTTTATTATAAATAATATATATTTTTAAATGTTCACATCCCTATCAGGCCATGCATTGAGTGGTAATTGGGACGCCCCTAGCAATATTTCAGTTTGTCTCTCAATCTCAAGGACTTCCCCCTTGTGAGACCAAGTATGCCCTGCAGGTAAGATCAACTTTTTGGTATGAATGTGGGACATAGAGAACAGGCGTTAGGGTTAGAGCAGGGTTAGATTTGGTTCACACCCCAGCTTAAACACAAGAGAGGAAGAATTTTTTAACATTTTTTTAATTCAAGTGGCTATCTGGGCAGTTCTAAATAGTTTAATGTCAACAAAGTGCTAAAAAATACAATGTTAAATTGGAAAAAATTATGTTATTGCATAAAGATTTCATGGAATTTCTTAAAGTGAGAATGTCTTGGGGGTAACTATTTCTGTTAGGAGATATAGGTGGAAATCAGGAACAAACAGATGCTAAATTTTTTTTTTTGGGGGGGTGGACTAAACAACTTAATTAAACAAATGAAAAAAAAAACTTGTGTGTTAGCTGCAAAGCTAGGTATAGAGAAAAAATGTGAGCCGATGAAGGTCGCCTACCCTCAGTGTTTATCAAAACATACTGGATGGCTGTGAATGTAAGAGTAACCTTGACGCTCCCTGAAGCTGGCACCAGGAGATGGAAGATTTGCCTCTCAGAGTCACCAAGGACCAAGCTGTTGAATTTGTCCTTGTTTATGTGAGTGAGTGAGTGAGTGAGTGAGTGAGTGAGTGAGTGACAATTTACAAGGATGTCTGCCTCTTAGCATTTTAATTAGAGATGAAAATGACAAATATCTTCTACAAAGCCCTGAATCTTACCCAGTTAATCACTGATGGGAATGTTTTTATGCAATGCACAGTTCAATGTCATGTGGGGGAACTGCTCTACTTAAGCCAGGCTGGTCAAAGTAATAATTGCTGTCCATGCATATGCTGGCCTCATCACTTAATGGGGGAATTTTTGATAATTTCTGCCATGGGACTGTTCAGATGGTAATGATCTGTGAGTATTTAGCATCTTTATAACTTGTTCTACACATAAAAATAGGAAGTAAGAGAGTTGGAAGTGAGACAGGAACAACACCAGACTGTTAGTGGGACTTCTTACTGAAAGTACAAAAGTTTTCCACCCATCAGACCTGGTTGCTTATTACAGTGTATGCACAAATCATCCCTGCTGCCATTTCATTCTCCTGAGGTTGGGTGGAGGGATATTACACTGCTTTCCAAATCACCATCGAGGCAGTAATAATTAACGATTAGTTATCAGTAATCAAAAGTAATCAGTGCTCATTTTATTTCACTTAAAACAGTTTGTTTAACAACAGAAGATCTATTTTCTCTTAAAATGATAAATTCACTAACATGCACTAAAATTATTTCGCAAAAGTATCATGCAGAAGATTAAATTAAGTTTCTTCTTCACAGTTTTTTTAATTTTTTGCATTTGGTGAATTATTTTTCTTTTTTTAAGCGCTCAGGAAGTGTTACCTCAATTGCGGCTTCACATTTGATTTTCTACACATTAGTTTTTAGAATAGTGCTGATAGAACTTGCTATATAAAAAAAAGTTGACAACATGGTGTCTGATAAATAGTCTGGAAAAGGACTTTCAACTCTAGTTGTATGTCAGGAATTAAATAAAGGCTGTGACTGAATACTTACACCATTTACTGAACTGAAGTACACTGTACGGATTTGAATGGAATCTCGGCCAATTTAATCTTTCATAGCTGGATGTAAAGTAGATATGTTCTTCTTTTGAAAAGGCCTGAGATGAGAATTGATATTGCAGATATAAAAAACAAAAAACTGGTGTGAATGGTCTTGTCCTCCAATCCTAACTTGCCAAACAAATATAGACAAAAGTACAACACATTGTTAAAAAAACACACTAATTAAATATAATGAAAAAATAAACAAAAATAAAAAACTTGGATGATTCTTGGATGTTCTTGTTTTTTTTTCCGGAGCAGGCCTAAAGCTTTGTGTGATCGCCACAAGGGGTTCCTGCCCCACTGATCCCATTTGAAACATAACATGATATTACCTGGACTGTTCTCGTCTTTTCCACCTACCACTCGATTTTCACCCTCTTTCCTTTTCCATCTGGCTGTGGATGGCTTCCTCTAGTCCGATCCTTCCTTTTGTCTTTCTGTAACTAATATGACACATAAAAGAACGATGACAATAGGAATGGCCGCCCAAAATCTGCCTTTACCTGATACCAAACCTTTGCTAATGTCCCCCGGGGTTGTGCGCAACCTTCTTTTGGAAAGAAGGAGGAGGAGTAGAAGGAAGCAATCATAGCTTACTTATCTTTTTCATTTGCTTTTAAAAAAATTTTTTTTTTAAAGAAGGTATCCGACTCAGTCGACAGCAGTTATTCTCTTAAGGATGATTTGTTCTACAGGAGGAAGGCTTTAATACCAAGGCCCTTGGGGTTAATAATAGGTTTGACCTGACAGATAAACCTGTGTGTATGAAAGTGTTTGTATATGACTCAGCCTCCTCTCTTTTTTAAGTTAAAACTCCCTGTAATTACTTGTTTTACAGATAATACCAATTGTCTTTGACTGTAGAAGCTCTGCGATAAGCTGCCAAGCATTGACGTGACTTTAATTGTTCTGACTGGATTGCTTGGGTACACATTATAGAAATGATTAAGGCTGAATACTGTTGAGTGTTCCTCCCTGTGAGAAAACGGGTAAAACAGATAGTACTTTATATCTGTCGAATAGGAGGCTGCAATAATCCCCATGTTTTAGATAAGTTATTTGATGTTAACTATCACGTTAAAGAAAGAAAATGGAGAATTTGAAAGAGGACAGAGGCTAATATTGTAGCCTTGAAGTGATTTACAATGCACAACCTGGATAAAATATTTTGGTAACACGTGTCAGTGTTTAGTTTCTTAAGTTCAGATATCTTATTATTAAGTTAGCTAGTTTATGGGACATGACTTCAACGAAAGCTATGGTATACAGAAAATTAATTAAAGATGTGTTGTGGTTCAAAAGTCTTGGAGAGCTGGCATCGTAAAACCTGTCAAACTGAAAATTGGCCGTCGAGGCTGCCAATCGTCTATGTCAGGAGTGACAAGTAAAAACAGAAGCTTTGGGAATTGTGGGTCGGTAAGTAGGATTTCGTCCTGTAATGGATGGCTTGCATTTCTTAGTCATTGGACAAGAGACTTCAGCCTTTTTGCTGGTGGTGATTAGAGGGACCTGTAGCAAAGGCTGTATGGCTGCCTAGCTTATGTCAGGCTGCCCTAGAGTGGCAAAAGCTACATTGCGGCTCACTACTGTCAGCTTGTTTCCGTTAATGGGTGAATAATTGAATCTAGTATAATGTGCTCTATCGTCTTCTGGACTAGATACAGTATAAGTACAAGAAATTTACCCAACAAAAGACTTAATTTTCAACCTGAAACAAAAGGTTTAATAATAAATTATTAGTTCTAAGCAGTGCACACTAATGTTTTTAAGTAATTGCTTTTTGAAAACATTTAAAATCCATTGTATTGTTTATTACATCAAAAAAGTAACGACAAAAAACCCCAGAAGTAAACGATTCGTCTGACTTTTATTTTTTTATGTCACAATAAGATGCTGTGACAGACTTGCCTGTTAACAGTGATGTGTGCAAAGAATTTTTTTATTATTTTCAAAAATACTAGGAAATGAAGTGTTTTCATAACCCTTTTAATGCAAGTATCTTCCAAAATGTATTGTGGGTGTTAATGCTGTGGGCAGGAAGAATTTCCTTAACGGTCAGTCTTGCAACAAGTTTGTGATACTGTTGCCGTATGACAATCTCATGACAGTCATGGCATGTTATTTGTTTATTTAAGGATCCCTATTAGCCTTTATCTTACAAAAGGCTATTCTTCCTTGGGTCCTCAACACTATCAGTTGTTGGCAAGCACTGCTAATTCACTTTGTTTAAATCTCGGTCTCGGCATGAGGTTAGAAAGCTAGGTGGGGGAATGCTGGAGACAAGGATGTAGTTCTTGTCAATTATGATTCCTGACACAAATGGTTTCCTCTCTCTCTCTCTTTCTGCTCTTTGGTTGTTCTTTGCGTCCATAATGCCTCCTGTTTAACTCTTGTGGGAGTTAGTTCAGGTGTTGTTTGAGCTTTTGAGATGCTAGTCACTCGCTCCTAGTCAGAAAAGCAACACCTTGTTATCACAGTTGCACATCGAAGTTGCACAACTGTCTGAAAGTAGAAACATACAATGCACAGCATCTAAAACTAGAGAAAACAATTCTCTATAAACGGCCATGTCTTATCAAGAACTAATAGAACTGCTGCCAACATTAGCAATGCAATTCTAGCCTTTTTGAGACCCTGTATAATGACACTATTAGTGTATAAAATAATACAAAAGCAAAGATTTAGGATTGAATCCGAAATGTTAAAGGTTATTTAAAACTGATCAAATTTGTAATTTTCTTATTATTGTTTTATTAAAAAGTATGGCAATTACAAATTGATGTGATTTAATCCAACACTTCCTGGAGTAAAAGGATCACATTGATGTCACGGTTAAAAAAAAATTACTTTAGGCATCCATTTTCCGAGCTTGGTTTCAGTTTAATCCACAGTACAAGCAGTTGAAAAAAAAAAAGTATGTTTGACGAGAGACCAAATAAGGTTTACTGGTGTTTGCCTCTGCTTTAGCCTTTGGGGAAAACCGTAATGAGGTGCCAAGACATAAGTAGTGTTATTTTAAGTGTGTGCTTGCTTGTGTGTTAAGTTGACACCGAGGTGGAGTGCTCCATCCTGTCCAACTGTGATAAGGCTTTTGATGACAGAGCTGCATTAATTTACCTGACACACACTCACATAAGTGCACATATACAGCTTGGTTTGGGAGGGGAAAAGAGGTGTGTGAGAACATGCTGTAAGAAGCCTTGGTTCTCCGCTTTTGACACTAAGTCCCATTCATGGCAACAAATACACTGACAGGGCAATAAGACTGAGGTTGAGTTACAGAGAGGTTTATCAAACACCAACGCAACGCAGAGTAGGACGATGAAGGGAAGAGACGGTGACAAACTTCGCTGTCATGTCCAGGAACAGCAAACATGTAGCCAGGATCTTTTTTTAAAAACAGAAACAGCAGTAAGTATTGCAGCACATGGCAAGGAACTACAAAGACTGTATATGATCACAGTATACATGTTCTAAAATTAAATCTTCAATTTATCTCATTAATCAAATTGTTTAAAATATTTTATCTTCCTTTTCTTAGTCTGGGGTTCAGTGCCTAAAGCTTTTGCACACGTAGCACAAATTTAATCTTTTCTTTAACTCAGCTGCAGAAATGACTGAATTTGTCAACATTGTATGCAAATTTTTAATTTTCCATATTTTTGCTTGTGGAGGCATGGTTAGAGTTGCAGAACATGTCTTTAAAACTACCGGACATAATATTTTTCAACTCAAACACCAGCCGAAATAAAGTGAGTTACAAAATGACATATTTTTTTAAATATTTTGTCATGCAAAACTGCTTTTTCTTGTTATATTACAAGATAAATTCACCCAATTTCATTTTTAGCTCACCATGTTGTCGTGGCTCTGCCTTTTTTTTCTTCTATTCCACAGTATTTTTAGACAATTGAAGGACAAGAGCAAGAGAAGATATATTTATATACAATACAGTAAAAAAAAGCCGTGGCAGCAGATGTTGTTAAACATGTGTAAGGGACCTTTAATGAGGAGCTGAGTCACTGGTGTGCTTTTCGGTGATACAGTTATTCTCCATATGGTGCGATATTTAGCTCCAACCGCTTCACTGACTGACTTGCCCCAGGCTATCTCCTCCTGTTGGTATATGTGTTATGTGGATGTGTGGGTGTGGTGACCAGTTTTGTGTTTCACTTCACTACACACAGCTTGCAAACGTGCAAAAGACAAAAAGCAACAACAACAAAAAAGCAATAGTTTTCAACCAATACAAATGAGCATTTACATGAAAAATATCTTCGCCAGTTAAAATAAAGGGAAGTATAACTGTATATAAGAATAGTGATTATAGATAAATAGACAAAGTAATAAATATGACCAAAATACAAAAATTGTATGCTAGATTAAATGCTTTTTTTAAGTACTCTCACATAGCTTTTGTAGAAAACACTGTTGTATTATTCTTTCTAAATTGCTTTCTATATGATCTGAGGGAGGCTGGAAAGCCGCTCAGCTAAACAGCTGTGAAAGACGACTGTTGCCAGGCTTAAACCAGAATTTCTCCCTTTTGCATAATTTAGCTGTAACCACCTCTCTTGCCTTTAAGAACATTAACATACTGCAATTGTTAGTTATTAGTGTTGTTTTTTTTTGTTTTTTTATTTATACACCACATATAAGAAATTAATCTTTAAGTATGTTTATTATTGTTTGCATTGCTGGTTTTCAACAAAATATTTCATAAACTATGTATGTACTTATGTATGTATTCTATTGATAGTCTTGAAATAATACATTAAAAACTTTTGAAGAGGTTTTGAAGTTAGAACTTATGGTGGCAGGTATACCAGTTTATTGATGGGTCAAACGAAGCAGCTCCACTAAAAGAATCATTATACACTTGTTCTTAAAAACTTTTATACTCTTTAACTATTTCTTGCAATTGTCTTTTTAAAACTACACATGTTAGTGGAGTTTCATGTAATGGAACAAGTTTTACATAGTAGTTTTAAAAAATGGCAACAAAATGTAAAATGGATCGAGGTCTGGACATTTATTGGGGCACGCCTAGAAACAGTTGTGTTTAACGTTACTCAATTTTAGCTGTAAGTGAAGAGTTTTTGTCCTCTTGAAAAGTGTACATCTGCACCTGATTTTGTAGCCTCTAACACTATTACCATTTTCAAGTATGGAAATACATGAATAATGCTCCACTTCAATTACACTGTAGTTTTGATTTGCCTGTCAAATTAAATTCCAATAGGTTTAAAGGAAGGGAAATAAATAGATGTTTAAATCCGAGCAATGTCGGTAGAGCAAAATTTATGTTTATCATATAAAATCTTTAAAATATCATTGTATTCATGCATATCGTTATTTTAATGGAATTTTGTGTAAAGAGTGAATGTTTACAAAATGAAGTAACAAAGGGTAGAATAGAGAGCTTCTATAGAAATGGGATCATCGTCCATGTATCAGACAGAGCTCTGTGACCAACAGAGACCTCCCATGAGACCAACTATTAAACACACACATACAACGACACACCAAATTTCTATATATGAGGAGGTTATTCTTGGCCATAGGCTGAAGGCTACCTGTCTACAGATATCTGAAACTGCTTCAAAGCTGAAGCAAACCACCCCCTGGCCTCTGTCTCTCTGTGCACACACATCGGCCATAGACTGGGACCCTTCTTCCTTCAGAGACAAAATGAGACAGTCACTCATTGTCAGAAGATTTGAGGAAAAAAACTTAAATCAGAAATCTGTCTTGTGTTTTCCTCATAAAAACAGAAATTATCTCAATTTTTTTAAGACTACTTCCATGAGTTGTAAACATCAGTCAGTATTTTACCCAAAGGATGAAGGACTCATTGAGAAACAGACTTAAAAGTATTTGATGGAGATAGTAGCTAAGAGAAAAAACATGTTTCCTTCTTTGTTTTCCCTCTGAATAGGAAAATTACTCAGGTAGCTTGTACCTAGTTTTTTTAAATAATGCGATGCGTTTCATATAGAACGATACTGGCAAAACAAAAAGGCATCGGTTTTGTGTAGTTTGCAATGTTCTTTTATTTCCAGGCATCTTGTTTTGTCGATGTTATACTTCAGTGATGTATCGAATATGAACTGCTATGAACAAGACGCTAAATAGCCAACTGCTAAGGAGGGAGCCAACTCAGTGAGGATTCATGGCGATATTTACATAGAGGGAGGTCAGGCAACTTTTACTGTTTGTCACTTGGAAAACAGGATAGATTATTTAGAACTCTATTCATGCATCATGCACACCACCAAGAAAGACACAGAAAAAAACTGTAATTGGTGCCTGCATAATGCATAGCGTAGGAGGCAGTCCATTGCGAAGCAATGCACTTTCCCCATTGCAATGCAATGCAGGCATCTATTAATCTACACCTCTAAACTGGACTCTTTATTATACATATATATTTCATTCCGTCAGAGTTAATGCGGCCCTAATCATAGCGTGCACCCCCACAAACTATATACGTTGCAAAGTTATTTGCGAAATTCCACGTATGAAAATCCCATAGGAATGAATAGAGTTGCGAAAAAAAAAATCCTATAAATCACACATTTTTGAACATGTACTGTGTCATCATAAGTTTGTCTAGAAACGTAATTTAAATCTCAGTTTGTAGGTATGTCCGTATTCTGCCAAGAAGTGCAGACGGTATGTCGTTATCTATCATGTTTGTTTTCGCAACGGGCCTCTTAGCGACCCAAAGTTTCGCAAAAATCACCAAATCTTCACTGAATCTTCAGTGATGACATCATCAGCTAGAGTGTGGAAGAGCTTTTTTGTGTTTAACTCGCCCTCATTACTACATTTCTAGTAGTACTAGCCTGATTTTCAGGTATTTTGCATAACCAGGGGTTGACTACGGTAGAATGTCTTCAGAATTTTTCTAGAGTACGCCGTTCTTTATAAGAAAATCCCCAAACAAACAAAGTCGGAGGAAAAATGGCAAACTTCGCCATAGACATGCATTGATTTGAATTTTGGATTTTCTTTTGACGCACTCCATGCTTAACTCATCACAGCTCAGGATCTGAAGTACGTAGAGATCTGAGCTGTGACACAGCTGTACACGATGGAAGGCAAGCGCTCCCGCTTTTAGAATTTTATCGATACCTATTACGGTTTTCAAATGGGAAGGGTTTCTTCGGAAGGGTGGATTCCCCATTGACTTTCATTGATTTGAATTTTGGATTTTTCTTTGACGCACTCCATGCTTAACTCGTCACAGCTCCGGCTCTGAAGTACGTAGAGATCTGAGCTGTGGCACAGCTGTACACGAGGGAAGGCAAGAGCTCCCGCTTTTAAAATTGTATCGATACCTATTACGGTTTTCAAATGGGAAGGGTTTGTTCAGAAGGATTTTTCAATGAAAAGCTGGCTTGACTGTGACACAAAAGTGGGTGACACTTAGAGATGCCAGCACCTGCATGGTCATTAATTCCCATAGTAACAGAACCCAGCTGTGTCAATGACCTCAAGTTACAGCCAGACTGCTGCAGACTGAAGCTGAGTGATATAGGCATGTAGTACCAGCCAGAAGAGAGGTGTTTATACCTTTTATATGTCTGTCTTTCTCTCTTTTTATCTCGCCTCTTTCTTTTTTGCTCTCCTTCTCATTCTTTCTGTTTTTTTCTCTGCCCCTCTTTTTCCGCCTCTCCCTCCCTCTCTATATATATGGTACAACCATGACTAATATAATAAGTATGTGTGTCTGTGTTCCTGTGTGTGTGTGGGTGCATGTGTGTGTGTTCTTGTGTGTCTATGTGTGTGTTCCTGTGTGTTTGTTTGTTTGTGTGTGTGTGTGTGTGTGTGTATGTAAGTATGTATACACTATACTACTAAGCTTTTCAGAGAGGCTTTAAACTCATACAAAGGCCCAGATTGAGAATTTAATTGGTTCACTATATAAGGCCATGCAATGTGTTTGAACTCCTGTACATTGGTTTATATGGCTTTGTGGGGACTCTATTGGGTTTCTGGTTAAAAGGCTTTGTGGGGACACTTTTGATTACATGCTTTATGAGGCATTATTTGGGGGACTTTTTTATAAGCTCATACAGTATGATACTGCCATAATATTATCATGCTAGTACGAATCCATGTAGTAATGATAGCAGTTAAGCTAATATTAGCTTCTGCTACCTTATACACTAACATGTGCTTACTAGATGAAGTATGTTTGTGTAAGTGAACATGCTGATGACAACCTACATGCTAACGTTAGCTTCATACCTAAAATTAGCATTTAAGCTAATGTTAGCATTGTAGCTAAAATTTGAATATACACTACCATGTGCATACTAGATGAAGCACGTTATTGTATAAGGACATGCTAATGACAGCCTTATAGCTAACATTAGCATTAAAGCTAATTT
Organism: Orestias chungarensis; assembly: GCA_032876305.1. Classification (NCBI taxonomy): domain Eukaryota; kingdom Metazoa; phylum Chordata; class Actinopteri; order Cyprinodontiformes; family Cyprinodontidae; genus Orestias; species Orestias chungarensis. The sequence goes on along the minus strand of JAVLVB010000668.1, from coordinate 6,896,141 downwards.
TGATTTATGAGCTAAATTTTACATAATGAGTGCTGACATTAGGTGTCAGACAACATGCAATTAAGACCCCACATAGTAATTATAGCATTTAAGCTAATGTTAGCATTTTAGCTAAAATTTGTTTATATACTACCATGTGCATAATATATCAACTATAATAGGATAATTTAAGATGCTGATGACAACCAACATGCTAACGTTAGCATTATAGCTAAAATTAGCATTTAAGCTAATTTTGATGTATGAGCTAAACTTTACATACTGAGTGCTGACATTAGGTGTCAGTCAACATGTAATTAAGACCCAACTTAGCAATTTTAGCATTTAAGCTAATATTAGCATTTTAGCTAAAATTTGTTTATATTGCACCGTGTTCGTGATTAATCCACTATATTAGGATAAGTGAACATGCTGATGACAACCTACATGCTAACATTAGCTTGATAGCTAATATTAGCATTTTAACTAATAATTGCTTATACACTACTGTGTGCTTAATACATCAACTATATTAAAATAAGTTAATATGCTGATGACAACCTACATGCTAATTTTAGCATTTTAGATAATTTTGATGTATACACTAAACTTTACAAACTAAAGGCAGACATTAGGTGTCATTTAACCTGTAAATAAGCCCCTCATTGTAATTATAGTATTTAAGCTAACATTAGCATTTTAGCTAATTTAGTTAATGAAAACCTACACGCTAACATTAGCTACATGGTTTAAATAAGAATTTAAGCCAACTTTAGCTAAAATAAGTTTTCTAACCTTTTTAATGCAATAATCGGGACCCCGCGGACACGCACAACTTGCAGGCACCATCAACATTTCTTACGAAATTTTCTAGTTTTATTTTATTGTTTTTAATGGTCTCATTAGGAGACAGAGTAACATAAAGTGACAACAGACTTCTGTGCTAAAAATCTTGATAGCGTTTTTACATACTGATGTGAAATTTTTGGAATTGAAATTATTTCACGAAGTTATAAATTTGCTTCAGGACAAGTCCTATTGTGCTATCCAATCAGCCATTATGGACTGTGGGAGGAAGCTGGAGTAACCGGAGAGAACCCACATATGCACAGAAAGAACATGCACACTAATTGCAGAAACCCCTAAGGCAGGGGTGCCCAACCTTTTTTGTCCCAAGATCTACTATTCAAGTAGCCAACCTCCTGAGATCTACCAGTCCAGTGTCAACATCGCAAACCCCCAAAAATCGTTTCCAGCCTACAGTAACTACCCTCACAACACGTTTTGTTGTAGTCATAAAACCATTAGACATCAAATCACAAACCCGACCTCTCTCAAACACACACACACCAATCTGGATGATGAGCAATAACCACGCTGCCATGCCTGTGGCGCAGCGGCCGCCCGGCTGCGCCGAACACGTCCACGCGGACCAGCCAGCCCAGTTGCTGGTAGAAGCCCACGCGGGCGTGAGTGGGCCAAAAAAATTTTTTCTTTTGTAATTTTTGTTTTTTTTGTTGTTGTTTATTTTAGAGTGTGTGAATACTCGCTAAATGTAGCGTCAAAGTTGCTAAATTGGCAACACTATAAATATAATCCAGATTTTTAGCTCTGAAAACTCGATAAAAAAAATAGAAACTACAAAAGATGATTTAATAAATTTCAAATCTTTTATCTTTATTGATTAAGAAAATAGCAAACAAATTTCCTTATTGCACTGTGGGTTGTTGTGACATATCAATCATCTAGGGTGGCACCTGGGGAGGTCCTATTAGATTTCAGGATGGTCCGTTGCTACCTCAGTCCCCATTCTAGCTCCGCCTCTGCTAAGATAGACTCAAAGCTAACGTGTGTGCTTAAAGGCCCATCAGTTTGCTGCCTGGTATTTAAATAAAAAAAACAGATGGATGGATGCGGTCCTCCACTTCCTTTAATGCCATGCAATCTACGTGCGCATCTTTTACAGGTATTGCCTTCAGGCAGACTTTGCCGCGGGGTTGTGTTTGCTATTCAATTTGAAACTGAGAAGCCATACCAGTTCCACACAACTGATAACTACTTGAAAATTTCAAAATACAATGTATTACCATGGGAGTAAAGGGTTAGTAAGAACTCTTGGACCTTGACTTTAAAAGAAACCACACTGCCAGTTGTATCCACTTTGAAGGCAGACACCCTGTGTAGTTTCAAATCTAGGCTTAAAACCTTCCTGTTTGATAAAGTTTATAGTTAGGAAGAGGTAGAGAAGACAGCCTAATCCGGTTGGGGGAGGAACTTAGTCTTGACAGACGGTTCTCCTTTGCTCTACCTTCTTCATGTCTCACTCTATAGTGTTAAGTTATTTAAGTTTTTCTATAGTTATGC
>JAVLVB010000668.1:6879115-6893698 GCA_032876305.1 Orestias chungarensis | reverse complement strand
TTTTTTTTTTTTTTTTTTTTTTTTTTTTTTTTTTTTTTTTTTTTTTTTTTTTTTTAAATTCAAAACTGATTTTATTGTTTCATTTTCTGATCTTTTTTCTTATGTAAAGCACTTTGAATTGTCTTGTACACGAAAATGTGCTATACAAATAAACTTGCCTTGCCTTGCCTTGCCTTTAGATTTGGTTTTCAAATGGATTCAATGAAATAAATGAAATTGGACTATTTTATAACTTTTAATATGAAGTTTAACAGCTACACAGCAGCTGTTTAAGAAATTTCTTCCCAGACAAATACAAACCCCGCACAACTAATCAGTACTTCTACCACTAGAAATTTAACACAGGCATTTTCATCTTCCCTCAAAGAATACGAGTGAATAAACACAGTGATTTCTTCAGTGAACGCTGTAGATCTATACAGCTCACAAACAGTTCCTGCTTTCAGGTTTTTTTTTTTCTTGTTGAAGGGTTCCGAAATTGCAACACATACAACTCAATTCTTTGTATGTACTTATGATTTGAAATGAGGCAAGATGAAAGCACATCAAAAGAGTGTCAAACATAAAAGTACTTAGCTGACTGTAACTGACAAGAGATGTTTCGGAAGTGCAGTAGGAGAGAGACACAGAGTTCGTGCCAGAGTTTCAAGTAAATTAAGGGAGTCTTTAATTATTGGTTTGTTAGACGATATAGCTATTACTGAGAATATTTCCTCTTGTCTGAGTTGTTCTTCCTGCTGTTCTGTTCGTGCCAGGTTTTTGATGGTATTTTGACAAGGATTGCCACGACAGCCTCCTTCAAGTGAAAACAAACACCGTATTTGTCATAGTCATTCGAGTTATGTTTTTGCTTGGTACATGTGAGTAAATGATAGAGAAGTTAAGAAAACAGACTGACTATTGCTAACACTTTCCTTTAAACGATACATTTGTAACAAGAGTCAATCCTAATGAAGTCACAGAAGCACTTCTTTACCATCATTAACAATCCCAGTCTGGGGACTCTCTGCAAGGAGGTTGCACTGTAACTCTCTGTTTTTAAATTTTTTTTGTATGAATGATAATTTAATGGGATGTGAAGAGTGAAAGTAGAAGAAATGTTTTGGAAAGTTGGTTTTTTTGCAAAACATAGTTGGAAAGCCCTACTGATTTTAAAAGCAACGCTGCCAGGGATATGTGCAGTTTCATTTAACTTGGTTTAAATTTTGGTATTTGTAAACCTGAAAGAACAGGTATAATCCTCAACATCAAATTCAGTTGCCATGAAGTATGAAATGGTTAACGTCTGTCTTGCTTGCTGTGCTGCTGTGATCTATGTCACTCTGCCTCAGGGGAAACACAATCATCCTTCAATGGATCCACCCATCCATCCTTCCTTCATGCCAGGGGGCCCCCCGGGCCTCTCCTAACCCCAGAACACTGCACCCTCCATGGGATGAAACCTGGCCGCACGCCTCTTCTCCCCTCCCTGGAGCCTTCGAGGAGCCGGTGGCTTCAACTCGTCTTACAGGGCGTCAATTCAAACTGAAATCAAACCCTGGTGAGAGAACACATACCTGGATGGCCAGACAGATAGATGGATCCACAGACAGTCAGGTGGATACGTGAGGAGTGGATGCATGGTCGCATCCCGCCTGAGTAAAAAGAACAAGAAGATGTCCACAGGGATGAGCTGTCTTGAATAGAAAGTGGGTTTCCCGAGGGATAATGATTTTACAAATTTCTGAAGTTAATCAAAACCAGTGGTCTAAGAGTATGTATGTATGTATGTATGTATGTATTTATTTATTTATTTATTTATTTTCAAACCTTGAAATCTAGTACAAAACAGGGCTGTGGGAGGAGAAGGGAGAGGTAGGGGAGAACTAAAAAAAGGAGAGGATTTACACACAAATCCACACACTACTCTAACTAAAATGTGAGTCCTTAAATCCCATAATAAAGTTGACAAATGCAGTCAGAGAGTTACAAAAAGATATCTCTGAGAACTAAGATCAAATGGATATTTGAAATAGGTTTGGCACCTGACATCTTCCAGCTGAATCAAATCTCTACAAAAATGATTGATTTAATTTTAGGTTGATACAAACTACAAAAATTAATATTCTCAAACAACAGAGGCTCCTATACTTTATTGTAAACTGGTTTCATAATTGTATTACTCCGTTCCCCCAGGCTTGTCCAGCAATACGTGTGACAGAACATTATTGCTCATAAGTAACATTTAAAAAGTTTGGTATTACTGTTAATAAAAAAAAAGAAAAAACTGTTTCAATAAATTTTGCAAAACTTTTTCCTGAGGTAGATTGTTGTCTATCAAAGCTGATGATTAATAGTTTTTTTTTTTATCAGCTGTTTGCATTCATCTCCACCTCTTTGATGGCATTGACAGCTGCAGTCTAAAAAAAAATCTCTGGCTTCTGATGTGAATTTATTATAAATCTTAAAATGTGTCTTTTTATATACATTCTGAGCTTTTCTTTCCCATCCACTCTTAACTTCGGAATCCCTCTCTTCTCTTACTTTCTCGTCTCCTCTCCTCATTTCAAGCATTGGTCCACAAGTTAACATGAAGGGAAATCAACTTTGAAGCTTTGCAACCTCCAGGCGCCATGGGAGGACTGCACGAAATGCAGCTAGATGAAGAGGGAAAGAAGAAGAGGAAGACTTGTTACTCAAGGTTTCCAGTCAACTATCAAGTGATTTTTACGCAAACTTTTGAAAAGTCTCAGAAAGTAAAATAGAAATTGGGCACGCTTCCATCAGTGAAAGTGGAAGTTGATGGGAGTGAGTTGTTTAGATGGAACATGGAAATTAGACAGACCGATCCGGCTTATTTTACCACCTTTTATTCTAAATCCAGAAACTAAAACTAGTTGTCAGCCTCACCATCTGTCTACATCGCTCTGGCTAAAATCTTCCAGTTCTGGCCGCGGTATTTGGTTTCCTGACATTAGTAGACCCTGTGGCGGCTCTGAGGCTGCCCCTCTTTGAAGCTTCGGCGGTGCTGCTCAGGCTCATTTGGTAACAGGTTGGGAATGGGCCGCTGGCGAAAAATGAGACCCTTGTCGCCTTGGAAACGAACCAGCCCCCCCCCCAACACCACCACTTTCAAAACGGGCTTCGGAGGAAGCACACGGTGACATTTACCCAGTTTCTGAGAGCAGATTGAGGACTTACAGATAAATATTCAGAAGACCAAGTTCACGTTGACACTGAGGTCAAAATCTGATAAAGTCACGACCAAATTTATTGATCGCTATTTTTAAGCATTTGAATCTGGCTCCTGGTTTTCTTGGCTATTTATTTCAATGTCATAATCCTAGAATCTGAATTGAGGCCCATTTTTGGGGTTCTTTGACAAAGTTGTTTGGGGGCAATCCGTTTGGGTGCAACATGTTGGTCTCCACTGTCAAATGTGGTCATTATTATGTTATGTCAAAGAGCTAAAAGTGTTTAAGCTCACAGGTTTCTGTAAACTGATCGGTGTCCAGTTATTGTAAATAAGAAACTGAAGGTACGTATATGTGGATTCCTGCAACAGAAAAATATTATAATTCAGAGCTGTCATCATCCTAAATAATTAATTATTTGCCTATATATGTTTATGGCATCTGAATTTCACTCCCAGCCTACCACAATTTATGTAAAAACAATACTATTTTACACATATAATAATAACATCAGACATCTCGGTCCACAAATATTTTATTGTTAGCTTCAAAGGGCTCAATATCTGAAGCTACATTCATAGAGAAAAGGATGATAACATTGTCATTTCTTTATACCTTAAAGTACTTTTTATTATATTTTAATGTCATGTCTGTTTTGGTAAGCTTCCGTTATTTCCAACAACAAAACAAAAACGAGAATGCAGAATAAAAATGGAACATTTGTGTTTTTTTATTTTTCTAGCAGAATGTAAATTCAGAAAGGCAGGAAAGTTTTAATGATGATTACGACGCCTGCAGTCGGTTAGACAAATCCTCCAGTAATAAAAAAAACAAAAACCCAAGCTGTGCGTGTTTTACACAACTACGTTTGACGAAATTTGTTTTAAAAACTCTAAGAATATTTCTTTTTATGAATACCACATTGACAAAAATTTTCCTGAACGTTTAATGAAAAATATTTGTCATAACTCCTGTTTTAGTGCATTTTCTGAGCCAGATTATTCTGCACCAACACTCTAAACATGCTCATCTCTTTTCTCAGTTTCCTGACACGACTGGTTCTTAAGTGCTCTGTCAGTGTTGTGACATTCAAGAGACTCTTTCCTTCAGCACTTTGAGTGAAATTAAGGTTTTTTGCATTTCAGACAGTTAATTATACTCACAACTAATTATCAAACTGGCAGTGCCACTCAGATAAACTGAAAGTTAGTGGGGAACAAACCTGAAACATTTTTTTTCTTGTACAAACATCTTTTCCTGGTAGCAATCAAGGGGGATCAACCTGATGCATTTAAAGTAATTTACATTACTGCCTATATCCTTTCCCTGCTCATCTTTCTGTATCATGTACAGTTGAGTTTCTCTCTTTCCCCACTGTTTTGCCTCATCCTTGTGTATCTCCTCACTCGCTCTCCCTTCCTCTGCTGCTGATTAAGAACACAACCTGTTGTTGTTGCACCTCTTTCCTGATTACCTGCTATTTTTTCCCTCTCTTCCTCCGTTTCAACTCTATTTCTTCTTTGCATGCTTGCATGTGCGTGCCCATGTGCCTGTGTGTGTATGTGCGGCAATGCATGGCAGTCTAACGAGTTTGATGGCTGTCACCTGATCTTGGTGATGAGGGGCTGCTGTAGTAGCGAGAGGAGAGTTAGGTTTCTCCGCTGTAATTAGTTTTCCCAGCCTCTAATTATACGAGACGGAATTACAAGCCTGATTGACTGTCCTTTAAGCATTTTAATTCACAGAATTACCCTTTTTCTCTTTTTTTTAAGAAAGGTGGGAGGGTTGTTGTTTTGACAGGCGAGTGTGTTGGGATGAAACTCATGGTGCAGACAGTGATCATACTATGTTATGGATGAAAAAAAAAAAACATTTCATTGAAAACATGCTACTTCATATAACAATATAACAAATACTCTTATCTAATAACCCAATAGGTGAATCACCATGCTAAAACATTGGTTTAACCGTGAATTTGATAAGCTAAAGATTTCAATACCATAATTTCTACAGTCTGAGCAGATTAGGGATTACATGAGGAAATTGTGCGTAAACCCTTTTACGTTTTTGTTTTTCACTCAATATGAAATCCCTATAGGTATCCTTGGTATAAAGTCCACAGTACTTCTCTTAGATGACAACTTTCACCATGAACTTTAACCTTGTTAAAATAGACATCCTTGCAGCTTTCCTTATTAGTTTAAGATTAATAATGGAACCCTCATAATTTTTCCTATTAAATAGCATGTAGAAAACTATGTATTTGTTTTTATTGTTACTTTACTATCAATGGTTTCTATACATGTTTGACTGGGTCTCAGGTTAGATGGTCTAATCTACAAAGTCAGATTCAGATCTGGACTTTGACTGGGCCATTACATCTTTTTTTCTTATTGGGAGAGTTTCTCATTAACATATTGGTCTTCTGCTCGTTTATCACATCTAAGATTGGTTCTTAATACAACATCTAAAATTTTACTGACACCAAGAAGAAAAAAAGTGTTTTTATTAAAAGAATATAAAAAATTTCCTGTTTAAATATCTAAAATATTTTGATGGCTCATGTTATTTTATATTGAACATGGAAAAAAGTAATATTTCACAATATTTTAAAAGTCAATAGTAAAATATTACATGTTTAATCCCACACAAAAACTGGATTTTAAAAAAAGATTACAGTTTATCATCATCATTTCATTTTTTATTTATATGATAACTGAATAAGTGTTTTGTAAGATGCTTCCAGTGACGCTCTACAACTGCTGCTATAAACTCTATTATTTCAGTATCCTGTGCTTCTTATTTAGCTTTCTGTCTTTTCAAACCCCCAGTGTGTCGTAGCAGACGGCTGCTTGTACTGAGCCTGGTTCTGCTGGAGGCTTCTTCCTGTTAAAGGGAAGTTTTTCCTCTGCACTGTCACTACATGCATGCTCAGTATGAGGGATTGCTGTAAAGTCAACGACAACACAAGCCATTGTTTCGGTCTGCTGATTCCAGAGGAGTGAATGCTGCAAGTCAATGACTCGATGCAATCTGCTGGGGGTTAGATTGGAAACTTTTTAAAATTGATTTGTTATGATGTATCTTTGATTTTAATTGATTTTCTGTGAAGTGCCTTGAGACGACACCTGTTGTAAATTGGCACTATATAAATAAACTGATTCTTGATTCTTTGTCTTGCTTCTTCCATGACCTGAGAACTCTCTGATCTCATTAATAATCCGACTGATTGAACTGAGCGTGGTCTTTACAGCTTTTTCTCTCCCCTCATCTCTCTTACTCTTATCACGCTCTTTGCAGTCTATTCCTTTTCTGTTGTTCTTTTGTTCTTGTTTCTTGTGCTCCATCCCTTTGCTTTCCATCCTCCTCATCATCCTGTCTTTCTGTCTTTGCTGCTCATTTTTTTGCTCTCTGTCTCAGTCTGTCCCCTATCTTTTCCTCAGTCTGTTCCTCATTCTCGCTCCCTGCAGACTTCTGCCTCTGATAGGGCAGCAGCCCCTCAAACTATTAACTCTGCAATCCCTTAATAACAATCTCAATCCTTCTATCCCTCCCTCCTTGTGTCTTTCTCTGAAGCCCATCACAGTTCATTTGATCACTTTATTCGAACCTCCCATTCATGGGGCTCAGATCACACAGGGGGCTGTAATGACAGGACATTTATTAATTAATTGCATGTGTAATTGCTAAAATTAAGTTTTGGAAACTTGGTAATGATGTGAGGAATTACAGGGATGGAAGAAGGGAACGGGCTTTGAAGACAAGCTTCCCTCTAGTTCTTGTGGGGCTGTAAAATGGGTAAGGCATGAAGGGATGGATAGAAAGGGAGAGATAGAAAATAAAAGAGGGGGGGGGGGGGGAATAATCCAGAAGGGGAGCCGCACTGTAGGGACCGATCTGAGACGAGAGTTTTGTCTCTGGGCTAATCTTCTTCTCTGAAGGGGTGTCATGGCCGTCACTCTGCTCTTCGAGGCAGTCCGCAGATCTGTCCGTTGTGTGGCTGCAAATTCTTTCCATTGATTTAGACGGGCCACTTTAATTAACTTCCTTCCTGAGATAATGGCTTACTCAGAGGAATCTGCTACTCACTATAAAACTCTGAGAAAAACTTTTCCCTGCATCTCCAGAATGGCAAAGAAGGCTCCTTCTGCTGCAGAGTAATTTATTTGCTCTTATTGTTGAGACTTTGTCCGAAAAATTAGATTTGAACATGAGTGGTGAATTGTTTATTGTCTGGGGTATTTCAGAGCAGATGTAAGTTCTGGGTCTCTGTGTGCCAAGACTATTGGAGCAGACTCCATTACCTACTGACTGTGTAATTTGACTGGGTGGGAAAAACGTCCTTGGAGGCATAAATGGTTTATCACACGTGTGAACTGTTGAAAAGGAGAGAGCGAGAAATGAAAGGGAAAAAAAACATGTAAAGAACAAGAAACGAGGTGTAAATATATCACATTATACTTAGAGATCTAGAGCATTGCAAAAGTTATAGACATTAAAGTAAAGTGAAATGCTTTTGCGGGTAATTCACTAAAAATAGATCTTTAAATCATATCAGTTATGAATAAATAATGGAAATTACACTTTTCACACTGTGCTTTCAAACCAACATTGGATTGTTGTTTACATTTTTTACTTCCAATTTGATTTTACAAGATCTCCTGGAGTTAAAGTCTAAACTGTGTCTTGACATTTTGTAGTAAACAAGCAGATAAATGCTGAATGTGACTTTATTAATTTATGACCAACAAGCTCAAACAAGGAGCAGATTAAACCAACAAGACTGGTTCTAGACCACGATGATCATCAACAGTTTATATAAAAATATCTTGCTGTAAAATTACCAGAAGGTGCAAATCTCTTAGTTCCACTACTAAATCCTCATCAGGTCATAGATGACTGTCATGCTGACCCAGTTGGGGATAGGGGTCAGCATTAAACTGAAGATGGTAAAGAATGAACAACACAAATGAACCTATTCTATGGACAACCCAGCAGCTAAGTTGTCTTGGTGTCAAATACAAAACTGGCAGTCCCATTTGTTATCTGGGCCCTTCTTGGTTCTTGAAGACCTGGGGGGATGCCAAGCAGATCTTGTGGCCTGAATGGATGTTGAGTTTGGACCCAAGTATGCTCTCGGAACAATCCTCGAAGCAGGTCTCAGGGACTTAATGTAAGGAGCAGTTGGCAGTGGCCTCCATGATGAACTTGCAGATGCCCAGGTGGAAACAGGTTGATGCTCACATCTGTGGAATCCTGTTGGCTAATGTCAGACTTCTCCTACAGGGATTTTATTGTGAACCAGCATACAGAACATGCAACAATGACAACAAAAGCCCTGCAAAGAGTGGTCTACTTGAACTGGTTTCAAAGAGCAGGACAGACCGACAATCAAATTGGAGAGGGAGTCCCAACCCATATCTGTACCTGAGTCATACGGCCTACAGAGGATGGATATTGCCCTGCAGTCATGGACAACGGTAATTATCCCTCAGAGCCGTATCAGAAAAGACAATACGAGAAAAATGCCTGATTGCCATTGGCATTTGACCTAAGCCAAATTTCGAGGCCTACTTCACTGCCATGTATCTTTGCTTATGCGAACAACTTTTTTTCTATCCATCAGGCATGTAACCGCTTTACTCCTCAGAATGGAGTACGGACAACAAGTTGTGCCACACAGTTTTAAGCATTACATGAATCTATGTGAATAATAAACTACAGGATGCAGCCCTGGCAGAGAATGCACTGATGACTGGGTTGCAAACTAACCACTGTACAGATTAAACCGTTGGACCTAGCTTAAATAGAAAATGCAACTTGAGAGTCAAAAAAGTTATCACAAATAAATCAAAAATAAATATGGTTTACTTCTGAGAATAGTAAACTAGTATCACACAATTAATAAAAAAATTGGACACAACAACAAACAGAAGAAAAAAACAGAGCTACAAATGAACAAAACTCAGTTTACCAATAATCTGCCTAAACCAATAACTGATCTGAAGGAAATAAAAAGCATGACCAAGCAATTTGTGCATCCCCTGGAGGATGAGACTCACCCGCAGACTATTCATAAACCAGCTATGAGGCCACTTGTACCAAGCAATGAGGAAAAGCAGTGGCATATCAACTCACTTATTTGGTTAACCTTTCTATGAAAAAAAGCAAAAAAGAAACTGAGCTCCCAGTGTCATGTGACAAAATAAACACAAGTGTGTAGTCTGTAGGTCACAGGTGACTTTGTTGCCATTATTCCTCAACTTGCATATGGCCCAAAAGTGATTATTCAGTGCTTGAAGTGCTGCCTCTGGCGATCAGTAGGGATGAACTAAAACAAAATTTGACATTGGAATAAAATTTTTATTCTCATCAGACAATAATTTAGCAGTTAGTATTGACTTGTGATCGTGAGCAATAGACATCTTCAAAAGGAGACGACATCTCATCCCTACCTCTCTGTTTTCACTGAAAGGCACAAAGAGGGGGCAGCTAATCCATGTCAGTGAGAAGTGAGGGGGGAAGGTACACCCAGGGAGCGAGCCAGCCACTCCGATGTGAGGGCTTGTGATAGCAGAGACATTTGATCACATTTATCTGCAGTTTACACCTTCCTGTCTTGATCTCTGAGGTATACAGGGGATCACCTTTCCGTCTACAAAAAAATGGAAAGGAAAGCGAGCACGTAATCGAGGGTAGGGGTGGGAAATGGGGAGGATGGATGGAAGAAGAGAAAAGAGGCCAGGCTCTCTGTGTGAATGCTGGTTGGACCTGTAAAGTGAGCTAAATGATGACAGCTAAATGTGCTAATTTTCTGCTGAGACGCACACTCTTGTCTCACAGGGAGGGCTCAGCCCAGGAGCTGTGACTCTGGGGGATCAATAACTTTTAAGGATTTCAATTGTTCAGCTTTGACTTTGGTGCCCGGATTTGAGCTTTTCACAAAATACCTAAAGTACATCACATTTGTGCCAATCATGTGAGAAAGCTGAACTGCAGACGAGGCCAAGATCTTTGAAAATTCTTCGTCAAGTTATAGAAACCTAAATCAAAGCAAGGAGGCTACTTTGATAACCTGTTCTTGTCTTTACTGTAAGATATACTGTAATTATCCTAATGTATGAAGAAACTGATTTCCAAAACTAGTTTGTGTAAAGACAACCAATGAGCACAAAATTTATGGAAAACTGCCAAATAACCTAGACTGCAGCTGTAAGCAAAAGCTTTCACTAAACAAACAGCATTGTAACTTGATTTGTCCCAAAAAGAAACTTGTCAATAACTGCTTCAAGAAGACAGAAAGAAATTTGTAGATGCTTTTGACTATTCTTGCTTTGAAAATAATATTGCCCATAAAACTGCTTAACTATACAGCTAAAACTAAAAACTTCGTTTGGATACAGCTGTATAAAATGTAGCACCTAAACATGCTGAAAGAATGGTAATTCTGAAGATACTGGCAAATTCCAGTGTGGTTCAGTGGCTGTATGTCAGTTGGGCAATATGAATCAATGGTGGAGATCTCTAAACTTCATAGGGCCTTTAGATTAGCTAAGGGAGTGGTGTAAATTATGGAATCAGTGGACTCTAGAACACTGGTTTACCAAGTCATGCCTTCATCCAGCTTTATAACGAACAAAGCGTATCCAAGATCACAAATTGCAAAGAGAACAGTATGTTCCTAACTGTATTGTCTAAAATGTAACGTTTGATGCAGGTGAGATTTGCATGTGTGGCTGTTTTTGATACAGTTACAAATTTGGTACAAAAATGAAAAAAAAGTAATGAACTTTAATCAAAATTCATAAATTAAAATTCATGCTAGAAGCTTCAAAGTGGCGGGCAGTTGGTAGTACTGTTGCCTTGCCGCCTGTGTTCAATTCCATCATGTGTCTTTCTGCAAGGAGTTTGCTTGTTCTCCCCTGTGGATGGGTTTTCGTTTATGGGTACTCCGGCTTTCTCACACAGTCCAAAAACAAGACTGTTAGGCTGATTGGATATTCTAAATTGTCTTTAAGTGTGAGTGGTTGTTTGTCCTGTTTGTCTCTGTGTTGCAGGTGGCTTGTTCAGGGCACCAGCAGACCCCTGCGACCCCACAAGGATAAGTGGGTTGGATAATGGAGGGATGGATGGAAAAATAATGCTTACATGTTTGCAATCATTTAAGGATGGACGCTGCCTCCTTTAATTGGGAATACAAAGGGCAATGCACCACAAGTGAGCAAGCTTTAGTGGAAAAACATAATTGGTTTGCACAGTGTCCTGACTTAAACCTGATAGAACATCTTTAAGAGTGGACAGTATGAGGCAGGTCTTGCCATCTAACAACTATGTCTGACCTTATAGATCTGGTTCTGAAAGTGTGGTCAAACATTCCCATAAACAAACTTTTACAACATGGGGAAAGCTTTCTTAGATGAGCTTAAGATTTTAAATCAGCATGAGTGGGCAAACATTATCTTAAACCCCTTTAGATTAAGCATGGGATGTCACTCAAGTTAGAAGGCAAAGTGTTTTGAACGTGTAGTTTATCTGAACGGTGGCATATGTTTCTGGTCAATTTAACCATTAATGATGTCTTTATGGTTTGTGAAGAGAGATCTTTGTCCTGATCTTCTAAAAGTTTTGACTTTACAATACGTGCTTAGATTATATTATACATTCGTGGCATGAATATTGAATTTGAGTAGCTTTATTCAGAAAAATGTAAATCCGGGAGCCTGTTGCCTAAAAAATTGGTATTTGAGCAGTGGCCACAATTTTTTTTTCAGGACATATGAAATTTGAAGGGTTTCCGCTGTAGAAAAATTCACTCTGTGCCAGTTTGGAGCAAAACATTCCACGTTTGTTTGTTTTGTATTTTTTTGTCATGTTTCTTAGAGAGAGAAGAAAAACGTGAGTAAAATATAACATTCTGTAAAATGTTTTTGTCACTTCTTTTATTTTCAACTCGCTTATGTGTTCGCTGACATTTTGTTGTAATCCTTTAACGGTGCGCCCCTAAGGCAGGGGAATCACTGAAGATGATGAGATAAAGCGCTGTCATTCACAGGGAAGTGTCTGTACTTTTTGGCTCAGTTGGGTAGAAAAAGTGCTGAGACAGGAGGAAATGAAGAAGGTACTTTGTAATTTCATTGTAATTTGTAACATCTGTGCTACAACAGCATTTTTTTATATACATATAACCCAATAATCTCGGGTAGGGCCGGGGTGAATGGTGGGGTATTTGTCTAAGCATGTTGCAGAGGAATCATATAACTTTTTTCTTATATCCTGGTATAATGCACACTATATATTCCATAACGTTTGTTATTTAAAATTTATTTTCCTTTTTCATTAAAACACTGGACCTGCTACTAAGCAGGTTCGGAACAGTAAATGGACCTTTACTGTGTGTTTGTGACCTTTGCTTTCATTTCATCAGCTGAGTGGTTGAAACCTGAAATAAAAACAGGTTGAGACATGGTCCCAAACACTGTTAGATTTGGATGTAAGCATTTAAGTGTCCCTAAATAGATAAACCTTGCATCGCCTCAAGAAATCGATAATAATTTCCAATGTATTAAAGAACAAATTAGTAATGGCATAAAATGAATTACTATGGTGCTGAAGATCCGCATATCTCAGACTGTCATTTTATGTGCAGAAAAAAAACACAGCTTCTTTTTAAGCATCTAATTAAAAAGGGTTGGTACAACTTTTACTTTTTTACCTTGCACCTCACAATGCCTGGGGTCCCCCCATTTACTTTAGCTTCCTATAACAGTCCCAAAACACAGCTGTTGGGTTAATTGATTGCTCTAAATTGCCCTTAAGTGTGACAGTGTGCATGCATGCATGCTTTTGTCCTGTGTGTCTCTACATTGCCTTGAAGTGTGTTGGCTAGGTATCCAGGGTGTACTTCAACTTTCTCCCAAAAACCGCCATAGATGAAAAAAAGGTTATCCAAATATAAATTGCATTAAATCTTTCCTTTTACAGTTCTGTAAAGATTACTACAGTACAGTTATTTATATTTGATGGAAGTCTGAATCGTGGGAGAGGGATTTAAATAAATTATATTCAAATTTAGATGCTTACATATAGTTGTATATTTTGCAATAAGGAAATATTTGCCATTGCTGTTGAGGATGTATGTATTGGGACAAATGTCGAGGGAATCCATCCATTCATCAAACCACAGGTCTTATGTCCAGATTTGAGGTTTTGCGTTGTGTAAATTTATAAATTTTAACTTTTCGATTTGTTTTGCCTTGGGATTGTTAGTTTCTTTCTTTCTGAGAAGCATTCAGCCTATAAACGTATTTCATCAATGACACTTTTAGCAGTTTCAGTGTGTGTTTTTACATATTTTTTTCTTCTGAGGAAGCTATTTACATTTTTCAATGAAACACATTCATATCTCTTACACAATGTGCATCCCTCCTGAACTGCAGGGCTACTAAATGGCTCTTTTGCTGTTTATTCTTGCTTATCATAGTTTAGGGAGATGAATATGGTACCTTCACTCATCTGAAAATTATAACCAAAAGGTTTTGGAGGTCTGGCAATTCCATTCTCAATATGTGAGAAGATTGTTTTTACTGTCCAGTGTTGTTACATATTGATGTAATTAAGGTGCTGCCATAAAATGCAGCAAGGGCAAGAAGAGAGCTGACTGCAGGAGTTAAGAGGGCAAAAGCTGCATATGTTCAGAAAATCCAGGGACACTTTTCCTCCCAGGATCCACAGAGCATGTGGAAGGGCATCAAGTGAATCACAGACTATAAATCTAAAACTGCACAATGCCCCAAAGACCCCTCCCTGCCTGAGGCTCTCAACCAATTCTACGCCCGGTTTGAGAACCCTGACACCCTCACCAGCACCAGAATCACGACTTCACCAGGAGAAGAGCCCATCAGTGTGACTCCAGCAGAAGTAAGGAGGACGCTGAGGAGGATCAACCCCCGGAAAGCTGCTGGCCCAGACAACATCCCCGGACGGGTGCTGAGAGAGTGCGCGGACCAGCTCTCAGACGTGCTGGCGGACATCTTCAACGCCTCCCTCATCCAGGTAGCTGTCCCCACCTGCATGAAGACCGCCACCATCATCTCGGTTCCCAAGAGCTCCGCAGTGAAGGGTCTGAATGACTATCGGCCAGTAGCCCTCACACCGATTGTCACAAAGTGCCTCGAGAGACTGGTTCAGACCCACATCAAAGCCAACATCAGTGTCACTGTTGATCCACACCAGTATGCATACAGGAAAAATCGATCCACAGAGGACGCCATTTCCTCCGTGGTCCACACTACCCTCACCCACCTGGAGCAGAAGGATTCATATGTTCGTATGCTGTTTGTGGACTTCACATCTGCCTTCAACACCATGATTCCTCAGACTCTGATTAATAAACTCTCCTCACTTGGACTGA
>JAVLVB010000668.1:6819939-6874120 GCA_032876305.1 Orestias chungarensis | reverse complement strand
CACACACACACACACACACACACACACACACACACACACACACACACACACACACACACACACACACACACACACACACACACACACACACACACACGCACACTCACACACACACACACACACACACGCATATATCTAAAAAAAAGAAAACGTGAATATTTGTTGTGATTAATTTGCACTTCTCTCCCACAGTTGCTCACCTCTACATCCATTGCTGATGGTGAGGGAGTCCTTCAAACTCAGCATGGCAATATGCATCACTCACCTTTTATTTTTTTTTTTTCCTCAGTATCATTCAGCATTTCTGATTGGTTTCGCAAATACAGAGAGAACGAGAGTAAGCCTGAAAGTGTGTGTGCCTGTCTTTGTGTGTTTTTCTACAACTTTAATGCCATTCCCTCAGCATATCCCTACTCGTTGCCTAGAGACAGGGATTTAAGCGAGGCCCCTTGGTTCATTCCCACACAGTCCTCTAGTCTGTTTGTGTGTATGTGCATGTGTGTGTGTGGTGTGTGCATGTTGAAAGGATATTTCTCCCCTATGTCTTTTGATTCATTCTCAGTATGAAGCGGCTCCCTGCGGAGACAGTATGGGTGGGGAGAGGAGGAGAGGTGGAGGAGGTGAAGAGGAGGAAGAGACGGAAAATGAAGGGAAAAAAAGAAGAGATGAAGAGCGGACAGGAAATCTTGAAAGTGAAAGAGGGGGGGAGACGGCAGGTAAAAAGAGTGATTGAATGAGTGAAAGAAAGGAAGAGGGGAAACAAGGAGAGAAGTTAGGCCATACATCGAGTGAACGATGGAGGGTAGAAAAGAGGGAAACGAGAGAAAGAGAGCTGTTGGTCACACTTCAAGGCCTGGAAACAAAGAAGAAAACTCTTTCACTCTTTTTTGCCCCCCCATCTTTCCCTCCATCCCCAACAAACAAGATTCTACTCTTACAGGAAGAGTTTGTTTCCCAAAAGTTTTAAAACCGGACATGATGTCGGCAGAAAAACAAACAAACTTTTTCAACAGTCTGGTTCAGAATAGGGAAGTATTTTCAACAATGTATGAAAAAGTTTCTCTGGGACAATATCAACATTTTGATTTTTTTCCCTTGGAAATAGTTTTATTTCATATAACTATATAAAAAGCAAATTAAAGTTTTATTTTATTTTCAAACTTTGTTTTTACAAGATCATTAGTTTTACAAAAGATTACAAAAAAACTGATTTTACTCTTATCATAAATTCATAACACTATTCAGCCCAATACCGTTCAGACCATTACCAAGTATTAACTGTTAAAGTGTTAATTTGTAGCTGTTACCTTTAAAAGTATGACCTGAAACAGACCTGAAAAAAATAACCATACACTATTTAAAATATCAACCAATTAACCAAAAATGACTTAATTACACTAGGACAAATTCAATCAAACTGATAGGCCCGTTATCTGTTACCTATATAAACCTTTAAATCTCTCGACTCAAAAACTTTCAGTTGCTGTATAAAGTAATGACTTATTGATTGCATGAGCTAAAATCATGTATAACCACATATCTTGTTAGAATGCACCATCTTACAAGACATTCTTAACATTGTACAACGTGATGATCCACAGAGACTTTCACATTGGTGGTTGTTCTCTGTTAAATGAAAGTTTTACAAAACCCTGAGTCACTTAACACTATAGGCTTCTGATAACACTGGCATATGTCCACGAAAAATATTTTTTCAGTCTAAACTTTATACTCCATAAAAGCAACCAATTATTTGTGAGGGACCTTTTAGAAGGTTTTATAAGCTGTATGTAAAAAGCTGGTTGTATATTTTTTGAGACAGAGTGATTCGGATTATGCAGGGAAAGAAACCGATATGGTTTAATCTGCTTTTCTAACTTTTTTGCATGGGAAAGGGGATGAAACAGCCACCTTTTTTATTTTATTTTTCACTTTTAGTTTATTCGTTGAAGTGTAAAAAACAAATCCAAAATAAAGTTTTGTCCTGTTATTGATGGAATGGGAACAGCGGCCCTCATACATTTTCATTTCTTGCTATATTTTGTAACATTAAAATGTATATTTTATTAAAATTTATGTTGTAGACAAACACAAACACTATTCCAGTCCGTTCTAGACTTAAAAACTCAAAATGCGCATTAATGATATACACAGACAGAACTGATTCTGGAGGAACTGCGGGAATAACCTGCTTAGATGATAAAATCTTAATCATGAGAACTATTAAACAGGAAAACTAATTATATTATAGAAACAAGGAAAGCATACTTTTTTAAAAAACAAAACAGAAATCTGGACAAAGTTTAAACTTGACCAAAAGGAGCAGAAAATCGAAACAGAAGATACATTGCTCAGTTGGGATTATGAGCATGTAAAGTTGTGTGGCAGAAACCTCAGACTGTACTTAAAGCTAAATTCACCACCCTTGCTAGAAAGCATAGATGTACCATCATCATTGAGGGTATTGGCTTTTTTCAGGTGGAAAGGCTAAATACAGAATAAATACATCATATCGTTTCTTCATTTTCTGTTGGTCTATCCAATTAAATGCTCCAAAAATCACATTCAATTGATTAAATGTAACACTTTCTAGCAAGAACATACATACTGTAGTTTTCTACAGTTTTTACTTACTTACAGCTACAACCACATTTAAATGGTTATTGTTAGCTAAGAATAACGTTTTGCTGACAATGGTTACTTTTCCAACTATGAGAACCATAAAAAAATTACTACTCCTCTGACACTAATAACAGTTATTTCAAATTACAATGGAAGTTGTTATCTTTGTTGCACTGTCACCATGTGAGTGACTGGAGTTTCAGTTTCCACAAATGTCTTCCTACGTTCGTCAGTCAGTCTTGTTTTTTTTTTTTTTGTTTTTTTTTTTTAAACAAGATTAGTCATCTTTTTCCTACACTAAGATGAAAAATAACAATTTCAATTACTTCTTAAACATTTTGCAAAACAATCATGATGTTAAAGTATGAAGTTTGAAAATCTCAGGAGACTTTGCAAACTTTTGCTAGTTTGATAGAAAAAAGTAATTGACTTTTTACATCTTTTTAAAACTAGTTTTCTTGCTTTTGGAACTAATAAACTGTTCCTTGTTTATTTCTCCTCTTTATCCTCCTTTCCCTTCCTTCATCCTCTCCTCATCATCACTTCCCAAAAACTTAATGCCTCCTGATCTGAATAAGCCCCCGCCGCCTCTGCCCCCTGCATACCTCCCTGCTGATGTCAGACTCTGAATGAGCTGCCACATGCACGTGTCTACATGTGCGTGTGCATGTTCATGTTCATGTGTGCGACGGGGTCAGACTCGGTTGCCAGGACGATAGGCACTCCAACAGCTTTCTGCTCCGACGCTTTGAGCCCCGAGCCCTCCTCAAAGCATCATGGGAAAACAATTAAAACCTTCTCCAAATCTCTCTTGCTCTGCCTCTCGTTCTCTCCTTTTGTCCTTCTATCCCTCTTTTCTCTTCATTTCCCCATCTAAACCTCTCCATCTCGCTCTTTTTCAGACAAGCTTCACTCAAGTTTGAGCCTCGCTCTGAATTGAAAACAACTTTTTTTTAAATTTATATTCTATTTTCCACCTGAGATCTCTTTTATAGGAGCAACACAACGGGGAGCTTTATGCTAAACACTATAGTTTGTGTGCATGTGTGTGTATGCACCTGCTTGTGAGGAATTTTCTCTGCTCCAGATTTATTGTGGCGAAGAGGGAAGTTTAGTTCAGTAAAAAAGTACCAAATTATACCTAAGAGCTTATTACATTATTGTAAGATAAGTCTAATGTCGCCATTTTCCATAGAAACTGATACGGATAAAATTTCAGCAGATGCATTTATCAATATCTAACAAAATGGGCATTTGCATACAATAAAAAATCATAGTTTTTTAGAAACTAACTCAAACACTTTCCACATGTACAGACTTTTGTGAACAAGAATTGACTTAAACAATTGAGAAACTATAGTTTATCTGCCCTGGTAGAGGACACTTTAATATCACACTTTAAAATGCCACTTTAAAATGTCACTTAATATGTCACTTGCACTCCGAATTTTCATTGCTGCTATGTCCGAAGTCCCATATTGTAGATTCTGTGTCCATATTGTAGATTCTGTGTAGTCAAATCATATTTCTCGCATAGTTCTTTATATTTTATTATATTATTTTCACTCCGAATTTTCATTGCTGCTATGTCCGAAGTCCCATATTGTAGATTCTGTGTCCATATTGTAGATTCTGTGTAGTCAAATCCTATTCTCGCATAGTTCTTATATTTCATTATATTATTTAAAATTGCTATCAGGGTGTAAACTGGACCGGGGGATTAGAATTTCGTCCCACCTCATGTACCACATGTGATGTGATGACAAATAAAAATTCCTTGATTCCTTGATTCCTTGACATGTCCTATTTGTCTCTTTGCCCAGATTCCAAAATCTGTACCGTACAGAATGTGTGGTTATTATATTGAATAAAAAGTATCTCCCAACATATTAGCTCAACCCTCTTTAACACAGATGTTCTGATCAATTTCATGGCCATCACAACTGAAAATCCTGCACCAAGACCCAAGGACTGCTTCTTAAAAGAGCTCACTGAATTCCAATATGTTAACCTTATATCATTTCACCTTTGTTAAAAGGTTCAGATTTGCCAAAAAAAGTAATTTAATCATCCCCCAAGCCTTTTTGATTGACCCATTAGACAAATTGGGACTTTTCCATATATGTGTGTTTCATCATATATAGTATGGCTTCCAACTAAATGAATTTAAAAAAACAAAGCAAACAAACAAACAAAACTATTTGTAATGGTTTGATGGACTGGAGTTGCTTTGCTGCTGAACCTGATGATTGAATGGAACCAAAAGTGTTGGTCTTTACCAGAAAACCTTGAAGTAGAAGCTTTAGTTGAAGAACATTTGGATTACATGCTAAAGATGTCAAACTCTGAATTATTCAAAACGACAAAATGAAGGTTTTAGTCTTGCTTATTACAAGTTAGAATGTATGTCCTTGCTTTTAAATATGTCCACATGATTAGATTTAATTGGCATTATATTTTAAGATGGTATGCATTGGGAGTTGGAACCACACAAATAAATGTAATTGAATTACATCAAATTTACAGTTGATAAAAACGCTTAAAGGCTGTTGTCACAAAGCTATTGGGTTTAGGGTGTATTTAGTTTTCACAAACAGATTGGTTTGGATAGCGTTTTATCATTAAAATACAGAAAATTATTGTTTTAAAACAGAACTTTGTATAAGTTATCTTTGTGTGATGTTATTTATTATTTGAAGATCTCGAACATTTAAGTGTGACAAAAAGGCAAAATAAAAGAATTCGCCAAGGGGATGTTTCCATGCATCCATCCATCCATCCATCCATCCATCCATCCATTGTCTTTCGCCTACCCGGGATCGGGTCACGGGGGTAGCCACTTGGGCCAGCTCATCCGGGGGAATCCCAAGGCCTTCCCTGTCCAGCCGAAAAACATAGTCCCTCCAGCGTGTCCTGGGTCTTCCTCTGGGCCTCCTCCCGGTGGGACTAGGGTTGTTTCCTTATTTCCTTATTTATTTTTTTCTCACTTAGAGTTCATGGGTTAGCCATAAAATAACTTTTGCGCTCCTTTATCACTAATAGATTACATTTTATACAAACAACAATTTGACAAAGATCATAGAACGTTGCTTTGATATTCTAAAACAAATGTATTTGTTTAAGTTATTTTCTGTGTCATGATGTGTTATGCATTTGGCAACAAAAAACAATTGATATGAAATGATATTTAATAAAACTAGCTGACGTTACTTTCATGGTGTCCCCCGCCTCCTGATCGACTGCAACAAACCCTGAGACGTTACATGATATTAACCCTTCTCAATCTGAATGCTCTTTTCTATATTCATCATTTTCATTTGCATTAATGAATTTTCATTAACTTAGCTGCTAACCAGCTTTTTATCTTTACATGTGCTTTACATGTGCAAATTTAATTAAGCTCTACTTTCTGTCTTGTTGCATTTCACAAACAACTGGAATAATTTTGGCAGATGCAATTAATTTACTGCACGTTGCCATTTTCTGTCCCGAGCCGTCACATTTCTGTCTCTCTGACAAACTTACTGTAGTCATAGATAATTCATTTGATTCTAAATTACAGCTTTCCATCGTGCTGCGAGCTCTGCTTGGAGTGGTTTGTTGTGACAGGCGAGCTCACCGCTCGTCTCCTGCCATGATTTCTGTCGGCTCTGATGACAAAGATATCATGCAGAGCGTCTTTAAACATGAAGCTGACATGTAGCACTTATCCACTCACTCACACAGAACAAGACAGAGGTTGCGTCTCATGACACCTCCCTCATTTCCCATGATGCACATGGAAAGGGTCGCCTCCGCATGACGATTAATAATAATGAGAGTTCTTTAACATTTTGGGATGTACTTTTTAGAGTTGTTATTTTTTTCTTGCTTAGGATGGGGTGGGAAGCTGAGGGGACAAAAGCTGCCAAAGATCCATTGTGTTTCCATAAAATAAAGATAAAAAAGTCTTCTATTGTTTGTGAACGATCCAGTTATGAACGCAGCTACAATGGTGAAGACATTTGTGTTTCTGATTCAAATTTGCAAGATAACAACAAAAACGTCTGTGAATTCTGTGAATTAGTCGAGGATAAAATACTAAAAGTAAAGGTCAAAAGCAGCAAAAGACACAGGATACATTTGTGGAAAGTGCAAAGAAGAAGGGTTTGCATTTTTGATTAAGATTTTCCTCTTGGAAAAAGATGAATATGTTGCCCTGTATCTTAGTATATAAATATTGATGTCTAACTTAATTAGAAAATGGAAAGTAAACACTAAAAATTCAAAACAATACTTCTGAGACTTTGCTTGTTTGAAAATGATTAAAAATTTTCCCTCAAAATGCAAATACTTTCAACAGAGTTCTTAGGATGTATGATTTTAAAGGATTTTCTATTCATACAGAAGTATCTGCAAAGTGCAGTATGGACAGATGTTTAGCCCCCTCTAATTTTAACCATTTAAGCATTAGACCAAAGGAAACAAGACAGTTGCAATCCTTTAAAGGTAGTTGGATAAGGCTTTTGCAGGATCAATCAGATTCTAGAGATGTGTTGAAAGCAGATGCACAATGCACACTATTTCCTTTTTTTGTTTTAAGACCCAAAATCCCTGGTGACACCCACCCCCTGAATATATGGGACCCCTCAAAAAACGTATAACTGCATAATTTAACGGTTCACACATCAAGCATAAATTCATATGCATTAATAGGCACAGTTGAAACCATCTTAGCGCCAGAGTAGAATTTTATTTCTACAGTCTTGTAGAAACTTTTGGGGGTCAGTCAATAAGCAACTAAAATAACAAATGGCTCTCCTTGATTGGCTGCTTTGGAATTATCAATAAAGGTGTCGGGTAGCATTGTATCTTGGTATTTAAACTCCCAAGATGCATTGTCTTGGATTTTTTTTTTTTTTCATTTGCTGTACAAAAAAATTATTAACCTTTGAACACTGAACGGCCTGTTAATGTAAGTTCAATGTAGCTATCGAGGTCCTGTTTTTCCCCTCTTGTATCATGTCACATTTATAGCCAAGGGAGGCAGGAAGATAATATTTAATGGATACACATTAATACAAACTCTAAAAAGCAAGTAAAAAAAGTTAATTTAATTAAATGGGAACACCCTTGGAGGCCCCAGACAGTAGCATCAGTATTTATTGTAAAAGCAAAAAAAAAGTGAAAATTTTTGCCATTGTAATAAGAAAAATTATTGTGACAGTTTTTATTCTTTAATCTTTAACAGTTTTGCAAGAGCTCAGCAATAGACCATTTATCTAAGTGACCTATTATAAAGATTCAGTTGAACACCCCATGCCCACCCCCCAAAAAAAGAAAAAGAAACATGCTTTTCCACTCTATTTTTGCAAAAAATATCTCATTATTCAAATTGTTAAATCAAAACTAAGAAGAACTTAAAAGAACATGACAACGGAGCAGAAAAAACAAACTTATTAGAGCTAGATCTGGAAAACAGGCCTCACAAGAATTCCAGTGACCTTTTCTTGTGTTAATCAATTTACAGGAAAGCTGGATGGTCTAGCCTTAGGCCAGGATATTCCCACACACACACACACACATTATGTTTATCTATCTTTACAGGGACCTTCCACTGACTTCCATTCTCTTCCACAGTCTAACCCTGAGCCTAACCATCACCAGTACATACCTAACCCTAAATCTGACGTAAACTCAATTCATAACCTAGTCCTAAACCTAACCCTTAAATAAAAACACAATTTTCCTCAGTTGGAGAAGTTGGTCCCCAAAATAATAGTATATGTTCCATAAATGATTCCCACGATGTAGCAAATAGAAACCCTCCCACACGCACATTCAAATGGAGGGAGACAGAAAGGGGAAATGTCAAAGATGCCAGTGTATCTCCAAGACCAAAAGAGGCCTTACTTGTTTGCTACATGATATTGCTCTGAAAATGATTTGTGTGTGTATGTGTGTGGTAGACCTCTTAGCCTGAACTTGAGTGCTTCTGTCAGCTTCAACTGTCTCCCAAGGCACACAGCACAGTTTCATTAAAGAAAGGCAGTCAGAGTCAGGAGAACACATCTCCCACTTGTCTTACTTTGGTTCTCAATGTTCTCTTTATATCTCTCTCTCTCTCTCTCTCTCTCTCTCTCTCTCTCTCTCTCTCTCTCTCTCTCTCTCTCTCTCTCTCTCTCTCTCTCTCTCTCCCCTCCTAACTGCTGTTTTGACAGCTATTGTGGGCATGGCAATAAAAGCCTGCTAAAGAAATTTGTCTGTCCATCAGACTGTCTGTCTGTTTGTGAAATTTTAGGTTGATAAATTGTTGTTGGATAGGGTGTGATTATGCATCGGACTGAACCAAATTCTCCTCTCTGCATCTTTGCCCCTTCCTCCGTCTGCTCACCAATGGTTTCCATCTGTCAGGCATGCATTTAAACCCAAGTAAAGGAAAGAGCCACAATTTTATAGATACATTTTTATTTTTCATTTGAATATGAATACAAGTTGGTTTTGTGTGTGTGCATGTGTGTTTCAAGGTTTATTTATTTCATTTTTGCAAGCTGGGAATATTTTTTCTCCATCAAGTTTTGCTTTTGTAGCAGCTGGACTTATCAGCCTATCAGAGATGTATTTTTTTTTCAGTTTATGTCTTAGTTTGGGTAGATTTTTCTCCGGAAGTTAAATCCATATTATTTTTTCCTATTTGTTGATTTTTTAGTTAAACACATCTAAATTCTTTAAAATAAAATGCACTTGGGAATGTGAAATACCGACACTGGCTTGGATTGGGAAAGCAGGCAACCCATTTATTTTTCTTGGCACTGACTGACTTTACCCCCAATACTGGAAAAAGTGCGTAATAATGCATTTTAATTTAGTTTTTGAACTATTCAAGTCACTATTCAAAGCATACTTTTAGTGAATCTCAGGTATTACTGTATTCTAGGCAAATAATAAGAGTTCACCGTATATAGGCTTGTCTAACTTGAACTAAATAGTTGCATATTTGAAAGTACATGTACACTGATAATTTATAAACTTTACATACTGTGGTATACTAGGGTTTTTTTCAGTGAAAACAGCTGTAAAAGTAATTATCAAGTACATGTTTGCAAAGAATAACAAGCAGATATTTTTACTATCATATAGAATATGTAACAATGCAACAGTAAGGCTTTTCCATGACATTACTGCATCTAATGCACTTGTAAGTCTGGAATATAGTCAGAGTCGTTACCCTCCCACCTTTCCAACCATTCATCTGTCCTCTATACATCACAGATAAATATGTTGGGGCTCTGTCTATGTTCTCCACCCTGAGAAATGTGCCTGTTCTGATTAATTGCTGTCTGATCGTTGCTGCTGCTCTTTGCTAATTTGTCACTCCCTGGGTTTTCACAGCCTGCGGCGGCCTGTGTGAGGGTTTCTGGCGGTAATTGTGCGGTATTTGTTGCTAATAGGATAATAATTGGCGCAGGTGCAGATAGCTGGGTACTTATTGGGCCTGTTGAGGAGATATGGAGATTGGCATCATGCCATGGAGGCCTACTGAGCATCGCAACGACGCCGAAATGTAAAAACGCTTTTAAAACCAGTGCTACACAGAGGGAGTGTAATTATTCATGTTTCTACCCCCCTCTTATCTAACTCTGTATGTGGTTCTGAAAATGTTGGACTTTTGTACGTAGACACTTTTATCTTTCTGCATGTGATTCTCTGCTTCCCTGCCTATTTTGTAGTGCTTTTTTTAATAATCACTTCCAACCGTTTCCCCTTCTAACAGTTGGATTTGATAACAACAAACAAACCTTTAGTCATGTTTTATGCTACATAGCATTGTCACAACTTGGTTTTAGAATTAAAACTGAAGATTACATAACAAATCATTTAATCAAGTAAATCACATGGTGGGATGTACAACATTTTACACCAATGTTTGATGAGGCCAATTATGCCTTGATCTAGCAACTTGGCAAAAAGGAAAATAATGAAAATATAGAGCTCTTATGTTGCTTGTATAAAGTAATTATTTAGTGAAAACAAATGTGAGGAAAGTATAGTAGATATTTAATAAGAAGTTTATATATAAGAATATGGATGAACTTTGGGGATCTTAATCTCTTAGAGTTGGGCCTCCCCTGACTAGCTGATATCTGAAACCCAATACCTCCAATTCCCCATCCTACCAGTGATTCAGGGAAACCCAGTTTTACCAGAAGCTGAAAACTTATTGTATTTTTGTGTGCATTTTTTGCTCCGTTGCATCAAAGACTCAATGCAATCTGCAGACTTTCCATAGATTGGAAACTTTTTTTAAACTGTTTTATTCATTATATATCCATAATTTGAATTAATTTTCTGCCTTGAACATGAGATAATTTGACCCAGCCAAAGCTCAACTGTTAATAAGTCCACATTCATTGCATACCATCTAACATCGATACCCCACCTGCGACCAGTCAACCAGTCAGACTCCTAAAAGGTTAGATTCACACACATTCATACTAAAACAATTGCAAGGTCTGTCTCAACAGACCATCAAGGCACATGGACAAGTAAGTTATTACAGTTTCATCACTATTTAATATTCCAAAAGTATAACTTTTTTCAGTTGGAAAAACAGCAGAAAATATTCAAATATATGTCAATTATACAAAAATATTTTCCATCATTGCATCCACTTAGTCAGTTTGTTAATAGGACACTGTGTGCACCATTAAGTACAAAGTAAATATTTTGAACACATTACAAGTAATTGGAAAATTTTGTAACTCCAAACTATACAAACTTGTGCTTCCTAATAAGTTTAAACATAGTAAGCAATGTGTATCTGTGTTATGAGAGAGTGTGGCCCAAGAAGATCCATTCCCTATATAGAAGTGTGGATAGTTATTTAACGTATTTTCTTTAGTCAAAATTAAGATTCTATTCTAAATGAAATCCAATATTTACAAAAGACTCTCAGAGGTATGCATAATTTGGTGAAATATGAGCCTAAAAACATCAAATGTTTTGTTGTCAAAAGAATTGCCAAGCATTTGAGAATCAAGTGTAAAGCTTACATGAACACATTATCTTCCAGTTCTGTTATCTTCCATAACTGCAACCTACCTGGAGAATCTAAAAAAACTACATGGTCACTGTTCAGAGAAAGGGTCCAGATAACAGGCTGAAACCGAACCTCCTCTGAACAAGCCATACAATCTGAACCATTTAGACTGCGTCAAGAAATATCGGAAGACAGATTTATCAAATGTTTTCTCAGAAGGTTAATTCAGAATCATAATTTGTGAGTGATTCTGTAACGACCAGATGTCTGGACCAGTGGATGAATAACAGACACAGAGCTACACATCCAATGAGACGTGAATAACCCTTGAACAGATCTTACCAGTGAGGCTTAGAAGTTTGATCGCCCTTTAGGCAGAGCACAAAATCCAGCGGAGCTGCCCCTGATGTCCACAAGATGCTGCAGGGAGTGTCAGCTACATTACAACTCTGCAGCATCCTGAGTTAAAGGAACTTTTTACAAATCTCCTCCACACCTAGGGCCCAGCCACCAAGAAACTTTTTATCCACCTTGGTGACCTCAGCAATATAGATTTAACAGCTCGATCTAAATTCCCTTGGCTCTGCTTTTTGTTTTACAGTAAGGTGGGATTGGGGAGCTCTTCAAGGTGCTCTACCTCCTGCCATTTCCTTATATGTTCAAAGTGTGAAAGAAATCAATCGAAGAATGTGCTGAGTAACACCTCTAACCTCTTAAAGCTGCAAGACATTCCCAAGCTGAGGTCATACTCTCAAAAAACAGTACCCCATTTTTGTAAAGCAACATCCCTGTTGTGATCATCCCTTTTACGTTCTCCAGAGACTCAGCCTTGAATATGGTGATCATATTAACACTAATCATAATATAGCTGGCGAGGGATACAGGCTCTGCTGCTTTGAACTGTAAATGGGTTGTGTTGGGAGGAAGAGAAGCGATTAACTGCTGTGAGACGGTAAATCTGGGGAAGTAAGCAAAGGCGTTGGAACCCCCCGCCCCCACCCACGCAGCCTACCTCCCCAGCAGTAAACAAATAAACCAGCACTGCTTCTCAACTCCCCCCAATGCCATCTCAAATCAGTTTGGATTAGGACAGAATATAGGCATATTCCCTTTAATGTCTTGGAGACGCAGTCACAGAGCGGATGCAGCTTCTACCTCACCCCCCCTACCACCGCCACCTTGGCGCGTGGCTTTTCGAGATGTACTGTGTTTAGCCCTGCTTAGCCAAATGAGCTCCTAATAAATGCAGCGCTGAGCCCATCTTCTGAGCAGTTGCATATAATTGGAGGGCTTTCTCCTTAGCTTTCGAGAGGGAAGTAATAATGAAGGGGTGGGGTAAAAGGTGTGTGTGTCGAGGGTGGAAGGTGCTTGCAGATGAAGGTATTTGTAAGGTGGAGTGCTTCTTAAGTGTGCAAAGTGTGGATTGTGGATGTTTAAGGGTGAGCTGCAAGGGTGTGTAGAGATTTGGTTTATGTTATATTCAGTGATAGCACACATATGTGTTTGTACCTGTTCCGCGTTTATATGGAAATAGGGTTTTGGGGCTTTTGTCGATGTCAAAACTCCCTTTCTAAATGTCAGTTTTCTTTTTTTTAGTTTCAGTTGGAACCACACTTTTTATTGAACCCCCGGGCTACCTGCTCATTATAGACATGACTGATTAGGTTTTTCAAGCATGTACTCTATAATAAGACTTGACAATTGATTTACTGTATGAAACTTTGGTGCTTCCTGTTTTTATTATGCAACCAGGGCAAAGTGACACTTTAAAAGCTACTGAAAAAACCCCAGCTTTCCTGTCATTGGACTCTCCATAGCAGCACATAAAGCAGACGGATCCTTCTCAGAGCGATTAAAGTGAAATTGCAAAAGTTTATGTGGAGGTATGTGTTAGCAGTTGCTCCAACACAAAGCAAACAATACAGATACTTGACACAGACACACCAAATATATATAAAAAAAACACTAGTAAAAGACATGAGGTAAAACAAATGAACCCCTACAATAAACAAATAAACAGTGAAATCTAAACAACAGTAAAACGCTAATGAATTTAGGATAGACTTTCAAACCTTTCAAAACTTTGGGAGGAGAGTAACTGACCTCTTTAGATTCAAGTATTGTGAAAGAGAGACACATCTAAAAAATGTACAACATTTTCTTAAGGGCTTTACTGAAGAAAAAATAAAAGAAAAAGGTTGAATCTTTACGGGAGTGCACTTCCTACTAAAATAAATCCAAAGGTTACCTATTATTCAGACAGATACCTGAAAATTCAACAATCAGTGTTTAACCTTAAGTTCTAAGCATCATAGTTTTTCAAAACATATCAGCAAGTCCATCTATGAAGAGCCAAAAACAACATAATAAAGTTTTCAGAAATTTGCTCTCACATTAGAAACATTTCTGTAATAATGAGCTGGCTAAAATTGCTGCAGGTTGAATGTTAAATATATAACATTTTCTTGACATTCCATCAAGATTTTAGTGCTTATATTTTGTACAAAGTATTAAGTTTGAAGTTTAAGATTAACAAAATGCTGCAGTTTTTTCTAAAAGAGGTATGGATGAATGTTTATTTATTGGTAATTTAAACCTCCCACTTTGTATTTTTCATAGTTTTCCCAAATTTCATCATGCATCTAATTTTTTTTTTTGGGGTAATTTCAAGTTTTTTTTGGTATCTTGTTCATCTTCACAACTGAAACCATAATTTAAAAAATGTATTTTGGATTTGCTAGGTTATATATATTTTTTTGTTCAATTTTTATTTGTTAAAGATCTCAAACATGAAATCGAGACAGAAAAATCATGAGTCAGTGGTCAACTTTTACAAGTTTTTCAGTTTCCCAAGATGTCAGGGTGCAGACAGTCCTCCAAGTCCACTCCAAAGTTTGTTTGTTTTTTCCCCCCTAGTTTTTAATTTTCCTTTACAAGAAAGCAATAAGCAACATACACTTGTCTTCTTGTTTTACTTGACAAGATACGTGATATATTTGCTGTAAATAAATCACAAATTCAGAGGAGACTCCATACTCAACTATGGAATCAAGTGAATATGTCTATTTATGTTTGTTAAACCAGACTAGGGGCAAAAAAAAAAAAAAAAAATGCAGTAAGTTGACCGAACCACAGAAAGAGCTTCTTAAAAGTACTCGCTATTTTACAATGGAAGAAGCATTGCAAAATGGAAAAAAATGCCTTTCTCATCAGCATTCACAATTAAGTCTCTACTGCCTTTTGTTGACATCCCCATCTCTTTTCTTTTTCTTTCTTTGCCGCTAATTTGATTTCTAGAAATCAGGGTTTTGTCTCCTCTAGTGACTGGCAGTTGCCTTTGCCTTAATGAATGCTGGATAAAAAATAAAATAAAGATTTTGTGGATAATGCTACTCCCTTTCTTGCTTCCCCTGTTATATCAAGCTAAAATAATTAATTTACACACATATCTGCAACATTAGTTCCAGAGGAGATAATTAGGAAAATGATTTGGGTATTGTTCCCCAACATCTATTAAGAGAATGCCGCTATCTGTTTTTAGAAGAGCCTGTAGTCACTATTACCGTATCTTTAAAGGGCAGTGATTTTGCGTTTGGTAATTGCATGATGAATTTGAAGCGATGCTATTAATTGAGAGGAGCGAGGAAGCATCTCGTGTTCTTTCTCATCAACTGTTTGACGCTAATATGTTAGAGTCTGTCAGAGAGAGATAGAGTGAACGTATGTTCAAACAAATAAACTATCTCTGTGTCACATTCCTTGTCATCGCAAGCCATTTATTTCTCTGCTATCTGGTGGCAAACATTTGCACGTTGGACGCATTGTCACAGTTGCACCATTCGGCTGCCGTGTCTGACTGCCGCGCCAAGTTTTCATTGTGTCTGTATCTTGTTCATCATGCTAACGTCAACATCTAACATGAAAGACAACTTCTAATCAATACAGCCGGGCAACGGGCCAGATATTAAATCAAATGATTTGAGGAAGTTACTGCTCCTTATTTATTTCGCATCCTTCCGAAATAGTCTAACCTCACCGAAGTTTATTAGGAGCCACTGTTACAATTGTAGCTGAAGGAATTTCCACACTTACAGTTTTTAAATTGTTTTATTTTTTAACCAGAAGTAATAAATAATATGATAAAAACGTAGCTGTATAACGTGCTGGAACTGCTAAAACACCTTTAAAAGTTGTTTTTTTATGCTTATTTCCAATTTTTGAAGTTTGTCAGTGTTTTAGAGAGTATTAGTGTCTAATCTATATTTCCCTTTTGCTTTGGCATTTAAATGATGAAAATGTGACGAATTCTGTTTTGCAATCCTAACGAAACAGAATTTGTGTCAAAAAAAGAAGAAATAAATGCATTAAAGTTTGTTGGCTCTAGACTTCTTCATATTTAAAGTAAATAAAAATACGATTTATGGATGGATTTGAGGACCAATCTCTACTTTCCTCCTTCCACACTGCAGAAGGTGAGCAAAGAGTTGCATCATCACTATTGTACCTAAGCCAGTCATCAGGATGTGTTTTGGAGTCCTTCTTATAAACTAATTAGGTGAATAATGTAGGTTTTAGCAGAGAAAGTCTTTTTGCTGAATTTAATCCCTTTTTACAACAGCTAATCTAGTTGCACAGTAGCTCACTTTACTTTTTTTTTTTTTTTTTCTCTAGAATTGCATTGTGTGTGCGTGTCATGACCGCCATGAGACTTTCAAACAACAAAAATTATCAAGTCAAGTTTCGTGATCAGTCAAAATCCAAGGTAAGAGTCCAATACCAAATTTAGTCACGTTTTTTGTTTTACACACACTGCTATGTTTTTGTTCTTTGTGTCTACCCCCTTATTTTTCTATTTGATCCCTATATTTTTTACTCTTAGAATTAAAGATAAAGCAGAAAAATACTTTTACATATACAAAACTTTTAAATTGTCCAAATTGTCTTATTGTCAGTTTGTAGAAATTGTGTTTCTGAGAAACTGATTTATTTTAAACAAGTAATTTAGGTTAAAAAAAAAATGTATTTCTAACTTTATTCTAAAAAGACCCGTGGTATTTGTTTTATATTTCCTTTTCTTTTTGTTTAAAGTATATTTTTTCTTGCAACAATCATTGAGTAAAACCCCAAAGCTGGTTGAAAACGACAAAGCATTTGCAATGAAAGGAACTCTTTTACATATTTAAAGGATCAGCTTGATTTAGAAAAAGCTACTGCAAACTATTACATGTCAAAGGATTTAGAACTTTCTTTCGCTTTTATTGTGATTTTTCTTTTGATTTTATTTTTTAAAGGTTAAAAAGTGCAAGTTGTCACTGATTTGTATTCATTATGGGCTTAATAAAAGAGCTTGTCCTTGATTAAACTTACAACATTTCATTTTTTTTTAAGCCAAAGTGTGTGATGGTTTCTGTTTAAATAAAGAGGTTCAACTTCCATAAAGCCCTTAAAAATGTATTTACAATCACAAAATATTTTATTCTGTTTGTTCGCGTATGTCCTTCTTCTTGAATCCTAGGACATAATTTGAACCAATTTAATAACTGATCAGGGTGTTACCGATGTAGTAAAATTTCCTTTAATATTTCAATCAATTATTTTTGAATAATTGGTTTTGTGAAAGCAATCATTCTAAAACAATTGGGGAGTACTATTTACCTGTAACTGGATGTATGTCAGTAAAGATTGAAGTCTGACTTTACTTGCCATATTAATATACCAAATGTACATATATTATTTGGATATGTGGATATTCATTCAGGTATTTTCATATAATTGCTCAAAAATGTGAATATGTGATTACAAAATGGGTTACATCTTGTTTAATTCATGGTTCTGCACATTCATATTAGTCAGGAAAACTCAAAAAACCCTCATGTTTAATGTCACATTTTGCCAGCACTGACATCGTCCCACACAGAACAATAACCAGCCCCTAAGAGCTCCCTGTCTAAATTTAAAATAACTTTTAGCATACTGTATGTCACTCAAATAAATATAGGAGTGTACCCTGAGCTTTTTATGGAACAGACCTAAAAGGTAATATTTTAACTTACCAGTAAGGACTTTGTGATTAATAGAATGACACCACAAGTGTAGAAGGTGGATATGAAGCATATCTGTGACATCTACACTCTCTCCTCATCTAACTCGACACACTTTTGCTGCTACCAGGTTGGACCTCCTTTTGTCTGGAGAACTTTCTTTCATTGGTTTTGCAAAGGACTCAACATTGTCTCAGAAACATTTTGCTGAGGTTTTGGTCTGTATTGACAGAATTCCTAATGTGAATCTTCCACTACATCAAAAAGGAAAATTAATTACGACGTGATGACTGAGGAGGCCATTTTGGTCAATTCAACCAATAGTTATGTTGATTATACCATTTTGAAATTATTTCAACTCTGTGACATGGTGCATTATCCTCCTCAAATGAGCCCTTAAAGGAAGGTTATACTGTGGTCATAAAGGGGAGGACATGATTATAGAAAGCACCAGGTTGTTCAAACATGCGCCACAATGTAATTCCACATCATGACACAACTACAAGCAGCCTGAACCACTTATAAAAAGGATCCATGTTTTCATGCTCTTGCCAGATTCTGACCATAACATTATATAGTCAAATCTTTAATCCTAATCTCAGATTGATTAGACCATGCAACAAATTTCAAATCTCTTACTTTCCAATTAAGATGGATGAGTTGCAGCCTGTTTTCTTACTTGGGTTATCTAGAAGTAGCTCCTTTAACTGTTTGATTTGTGTTTTTTAACACAACGGGACATTTTGTGTCTTTTAGGAATTGTTTCTGTAAGGCCATGGTTGTGTATAGAAATCCTCGTCATTGCAGATATAATATAACTATTATTTTTCTCTTTTTTTTTTCTCATGTTATTATTCTACAATTTGAGGCCAGAGGGGATACTCAGGGAGACCCAAATCCAGTCCTTAATAATTACTGTTCTGCAACTTTTGAAAGCGTCCCTGCTCCACCCCACGTAAAACAAATGGCTGAATTCCATCGTGGATGTCATGCAGTAAATAACATAAACTAAAACACATGCACACCACCATACCAACATAAGGTGGCTGCTAAATATATATATATATAGCATACAAGGGTATTTTATCGTGAAACTGGTAACCAAGCCCAACTTAGATTTAGTGACTGTTTGTTTCTGCTTTTATATGAACTGATTTCCGACGTTTTCAGAATTCTGCTTAATTAGTGGCATAAATACAGACTATATCGTTTGAGAGTTTAAAAAGTCCTTGAATATATTTAAGTTCTCAAAACATACAAACACAAGCTCTACATCCATAAATGCTTTGCCGTTTGCAGCTTCAGGTAAACTGCTCTGACATTTAAGATCAAGGTTTTGCAGTGAGGGAGGGAATGAGACAAACATGCACACAAACCAACAAATTACCTTTGCTTTCTGTGTTTTCAGCTCTAAGTATCTTATCAAGTTGTCACAAATCGCTCTTTGATATCCAGCTCTCAGTGTGTGTGATTGTCTGTTTGTCTTTTGAAGTAACCACTACAGTTCAAGTTAATCCCGTAACTTTGATCTCTAAGGATATGTGTAAGCAGAAACGTCAACTGTGTTACTGCTGCTACAGCATATTAAAGGGTTAT
Source organism: Orestias chungarensis (assembly GCA_032876305.1). Lineage (NCBI taxonomy): Eukaryota > Metazoa > Chordata > Actinopteri > Cyprinodontiformes > Cyprinodontidae > Orestias > Orestias chungarensis. The sequence continues at coordinate 6,854,842 of JAVLVB010000668.1, read as the reverse complement.
TACTTTTTTGTCAACTGGGACACGATGGCAAGTTGATTCAGAGCCTCAGATTTTGTCAAAGCGGTTACACAATACATGAAACTGAATGAATACGAACTGGACTTGGGCCAGTGGAGCTGGCAGAAGGCTTCCAGCCACAGGGCAGAATTACCAGCATCCCAGCTCAGACAGTGTCAGATTCCAGCCCTGCCCCTCCACCCCCACTTACTGCCCTGAGGGAGGAGCAGCAGTGCAGCAGGTGTGTTTAAATGAGACCTGATTAGTTGCACTTTGCATTCAGCTGCCAAGTGTATATTTCAAACTTTTTCTGTATCTTGAAATTCCAAATTAAACAATTTTTTTCTGCTGAATTGAAGCCAAGATAAATATGAATTTGATCTCAGCTGGAGGAAGGATACAGAAGCGTTTTTTGATTGGGTTAAAAAACACATGTTCTATAAAGAAGAACATTATATCATATTTAAACTCTAACCCTAACCCCCTAACCGACAGTGATTATTCTTTGTCTATGAATTATATGTTTTTGATGTTTCACTCTTTGGATTTCAGACTGGTCGCGTGTTCTGTTCTTTAGGTACAGGTCTAGATTCCTATTTTAGTGTTTGTTTTCAGCTTTTATCTAGCATATTGATTTCTATGCTCAATAGTATGCACCGGTTGTGACATTCTACACTAATGCCGACAACTTGGCTGATACAATGTTTTTTTTTTTTCCCCCTCGTTTGTTATTAATTCTGTCTTTGATGCCACAGAAGCATAACTGAGCAATTTTAGAAGTCTTTGAGTTCTTCATCATACTATTACTTAATGAGTACAATTTCAATTAGATGAATTTAGAAATTAAAAACAACCTTTTCCTTTTGCCTGATCACAGAGTACATGCAACATTTTAATCAACATAGACATTGGCAACTGCTTTTGGTGAATTTTATCATTTTTTGGTGATGGCCGATGGCAGTTAATGAGTCAAACATTGGCCAACATCGATGTTTTGCCGGTGGATCGGTGCATCCTTACTCAAAAGAAATTGTTTGTCACCTCTCCTGAGTAGTATATAACTTACAAGTAAATGCAATTTGGCCCATTTCTTGGCTTCCGCTTGTCATAAGAAAAATCTCCCTAGCTATTATATACCAGCCAATTTCCATCCAGTCTACATACCCTACAAGTACAGAGAAATGTTTTCCTTCGCCATAGGGTGCAAAAACCATTTATTTTCACCATTTCTCTTATGTCTCCAAGAGTAGTAAGAGCATTTTCATCTGAACAACAATTGTAAGGATCTATAGCAGCTGTATTTTATTTTTTGTGAATGAAAAAAAAAAAACAATGTTTCAATGCTCTACTTGCTTTTTTTTAGCCTAAGGTGATTTTTGGTTATAAACCTGTGAAAGAACCAATCTTCCTCTAGTTATTTAAATCCTCTGTGCTCTGTCAGATCAGTGCTCAGTTGTCAAACAAACTTCACCCGTTTTGTTTATTTCAGGCATTTGCACTTCAGTCATACTCCAACCAACTTTACCATGGTTCTTACTCAATTATTCACCGTCTTTGGCACAACTTTGGTTCAGTGTCTTGTATGAGGAGAAGATGGTTTGCTTGACAGGCATCAAAACAATAATTTCTATTAAAATAGTAAAATAGCAAGCACTTGAACTGCAGTAATAAATCAGAACTGGCTGTTATGTAGCAATGTTGGTTTGGAAAATCCGACTCGTCCGATCATTATTACTAACCACAAAACAGAAATGAAAAGGTTGAGGGAATGAAAAAACATATTTTTGGATGCATACATTTTTATAAAGACAAATATGGAATCCATCATTCATCAAACATAAAAAACTTCTACTTTAGTTAACTTATCAAGTCTGTTGTTCTTTTTTTTTTTTTTTTGTAATGTATTGTTTTATACTCAATGCATTTGATATTTGATCATGTATGAACAAAAGTAGTTTGCTAATTAAGATAATTAGATCATTTTCAACAAAGTTTTTTTGATTGCAGATAGTTTGAGATATTGTTTGAGATATTCTTAGGAAATCCTAAATGCCTAAATCAGAGCAGGCTCACTGCGCTTGTGAATTTGGATGCTAGACAGGATTTTGGCTTACCCAAGATTGTATTGTAGGAACATCATAAGCAGAATTCAACAACTTGATTTTAGAAAACAACAAGGTGTGCAATTGTTCTTTGGCAGTGGTTCTGGTGTTGTTAGACCTTAAATGCATGTTCCTTTTTTCGTTTGCTCTAAGGTGAAAGCTTATATTACACAGAAACGCTGCAAAACTATTACTTTTCTCCCAATCTCTTTGGGATTCCTGCAAAATTTAAAACACAACAAAATATCTTTCAATGAATTGGAAAAAAATAAATCTGTTTGTAGTCTGACAAATTTTTGATAGATTGTGATATTGATTAAAATCACTTAGCATAGCTTAACCAAAGTACACTTACTGCCTACATGTACTGATAGACTGTCAGGCTTGTCATTACTTGTTGGACGAAAGCGCAATCATTAATCCGGTTTAAACAGAATTTTATTACTCATGTGTTCTGAGGCTTGATCGTACATAAACAAGGTTTTTTACTGAGTTTGATTTGATATGCCATTATTAAAAAACAAATCACCACGTACACCGTGTAATTTAATAATTGAGATCTTTTAAAATTTGATAATAAATCAGTTAAGTCAGGAATGACACAGCAGACATACAATAACAGGGCGAACAAAAGAAAAGAGAACCACTACTACCAAAAGAAAATGGCAATTGACATGTTTGTGGGTCTTTCCCTCTCTGACAATGATGACTCGATTTATCTCAAGCCAACGTTCGTGCCCCTAATGTGCCAAACAGTAAATCAAAACTTGTCAGACAGAGGAGACATACACATGTTCACCGGAAAAGATAAATGGATTTTCTGGCTATGAGCCTATTCTGCATGAACTCACTCTTTTTATCTCTCTCATTTAGTCGTTCTTACAATTTGTGCGTGTGATTGAAAGGTCATCCTATCACACCTGTGTGGACTACCTTAAGCATACAATGCAACATTATAAAACCTCTACTGGGTTGTTGCCACCTCGGGCTGAGGGAGATTCCTTGGTGTGGGTGGTGTGCGTGCATGTCTGGTTTTCAAGTGTTTTCCAGAAATTGGGCAAGCATCCTACACCATGTTTGCTACAGTTTGCTTTATTTATTGTATATAAGATGTGGCATGTTCAAATGGTCACCTCGGGTACACCCCTAGTTTTTAGACCTCATTTGCATGTTAAAGTTCAAATAATATGTTTTTGAAAAGACTTAGGACTTGAAAAAGTAGTTTCTTCTGCTGGAAACACTAAGTCTGCACAAAACTAAAATGTTTTACAAACCAACAAATTTGTAAAATAACCTGCTGGAGACAAACTTGGAGTTGTTCTTTTTAAATCCAGTTTATATGCTATTCCTCTGATTTCAACAATGTTTTACATGGTAAAGAAGCTGATAATGTAATTGATTTTATGTGGCTGTTAAAAGTTCTGAGTCTGAGTCAAACACTGCCCAAGGGTTTCTAACCTAATTAAAGTGACTAATAAAATTTTCTTTTCATTTTGCCACAGACAATGATTTCAGTTTTGCCTTAGTTTAACTGGAGAAAATTGTTATGTATCCACATACTGATCTGTATGACCCAATAACATACTAAATCTACACGTCCCTGTTCTCCTGTCATTATCGACCTGTAGATCTGAGTGTTGTCTGCATAGTTGTGTTCATTATAGCTCTTTATTAGCTGCCCCAAATGGAAGTATTAAAGACTTAAAATAGGGGGCCCAGGATTGACCCCTGGGGAACCCTATAGATGAAATCATTTGATCAGAAACACAGTTTCCATATTTAAAAAAGGTACCTACCTTCCTCGAGATTTGACTTGAACCAGTTTAAAGCCTTAACAGCGATTCCCACCCTGTCTTATAATGGTGATTTCGTAGTTCCAGCCTCCAACAACCTACTCCTCTAATAAAATAGGATGCTCCAAGTTCACAACCAGACATACACCTTGTTTACCTCTGGTCTTGGCTCTTAACTTTCCTATCCTCATGACATACACTATTGCAGGTGAGTGGCAGTGAGTAGAGCCAGCAGTGGTAGACCAAAGTTCGCCACTACACTGTTCATCACAATAAACACTTATGCCAGCTACACATAACAACATAAAGGAGAATTTTGACTTAGAACCTGAATTGTTCCATTATTGCTGTGTCAGAATTCAGAGGCTGCATCGAGCAAAGGCCAAAGGAGCCCCCAAATTCAGTGACTCCTCAAATGCAGGGGACAAAGGAGTCCTATTTTTACGCAGATTTGAGGGACAAGTCCGAATTCATAGCCGTTCCTCACCATCCTATTTTCGTAACTTCTGAAGGATTGGTTCTATGTAGACATGGTCCTTTGAAAGAGGCAGTCTACGAATTTGGACACAGCACTTAGCAAATTATGTTTGGTCATGATTGAACATGCATGGGGCCCTTTTTTAGTTACAGTGTAATTTCCGAATTAATTATTTAAATTTCGGATTCTTATAAGGATCTACAGAAAATGTATTTAATAACATAACCCTTTTAGCCTGGTCTAAGGCTTCTTGTCTCTTTTACCTTTCTTTGAATTTTTTTCTAAATATTTTAGGGGGTCAAAGTAGGGATAAAAATATTATATCTTATAGACAGTGGATAAATTACCATACAAAACATTTTCCTTGAAAGTTGCTTGGCATGCTGAAAAATCTTCCTGTTTCGACTCAAATTGCAGATGTAGCCTGAAAAAATACAGAAATAAATGTTCATCTCTCTCTCCCATCGCCTGAGGATGCTCTATCTGTCCTTTGATTCCAGTGTGAGACAGTTACATTTCAACACAGCAGCTAAAATTGCAGCGGTTGACTAAATATCAATGTGCAGCACCGACAATAAAGAGTGAGACATAATTAAAGAACATAACTACAGGACATTCCAGAATAAGGTGGGGTGATGGTTGTCATAGGGACCGTGAAAAAGGTGGTAGGTTGGGGTTTCTTAGTGTTGCTGAGCTTGAAGGTCTTCTTAATTCACTTTTCCAGTCCAATGTTTTAATATATACTTTAATATGTGTTATAATTATTTGACACATGATTGAAGCTCCATTGTTTCAATATTTTTTTGTTTTTTATAAATTAGCTGCAACATTACAAAAAGCTAATGTTAATCACTTTCAGGCTTTGTGATAGTCTTTTGTGTGAAATGCAGAAATTTAAACATTCTTTATACTGACATCAATATCATTTTAACTCTCCATCCATACATTTTCCAACACGCTTATCCTTGTGGTGTTGCAAGGGTCTGCTGGTGCTTATTTCCAGCAATCATCGGGTAAAATGAGAGGGTTCACGCTGGACAGGTTGCCAATCAATCACAAGATCATATTAATCATTAAGTTCTAAATTATTCATCTAAGCTTTTTGTGTGCAATCTAAGCCATAGGCCAAAGTTCAACTAGTTTTAGATGTCACCCTGGATCACCACACATGAATCAAATGATTTTTTTCTGTACCAGGCCTTTGGAGAATTTGAAGACATGTTGAGAAGGTAGTCAGTCAAATCAGCCCTGTTAAAACAAAGATGCAAAACCAACAGAACACCAAGCCTGGAGTTGTATACCCCTGTTCTAATCAAGGTTTTTGGAATCCTATTGTCAAATAACTATGTTAACAATAAAATAAATCAATAAATAAATTAGGTACAAGTGTTTGACAAATATGGTAGACCTGACAATTATTCACTTTTTAAGTTTAATCAGGTTTGTGTTTTTCTGTTTACTGTGACATCAGGTTGCACAAGTTCAGTCCTGTAGAAACGATGCTGGTACATCTAAAATTTGCAAGATATTAGATCTGAACTGTACTCACTGATATACAGTAACAACCTTGGACACAAGTTATATTCTTAAAGGTCTTTTTTTCTCAGTACTACTGACCAGAGCACTTACATTATTTTATTTCCTAGAGTTTGTATTATTTGTGTCCCAAGAAGGCCTTGAGGAATTCTTGAGAAATACATTCAAGTGCGAATACATTGCAAAAGTATCTTGACAAAGCAGCCTAAAAAGTCAGTCAGACAGCTGCAGCTGATCCAAACTGCTATTGCTCCACTTCTACCTAAAAATAGGTAAATAGAGCAAATTATCTCAGTCGTACAATCCTTTCATTGTCTCTGTATAGCTCAGAGAATTAACTTTAATATACTTTTAGTAGTTATCACGAAATGACTTAGCACCAACATACATTAAACATCTGTGGCTGTTGTCTCAACTTTCCAGACCAATGTATTAATTCAAGTCAACTCTGAACCCCAAGAGTCACAACCAGACATAGAGACACGGCATACAAGTTGTACTTTTATCTAATCTATAACAAACCAGCACAAATGCTCTCTCACTCTTCTGGGGGCTAAGCCTTGTCCGGATGTGTTGGTCCCCTCTTTGGTAGTTGAGGGTTAGTTTTGGAGGTGTGATGTGAATTCAACTTTGGTTAAGGCTAGGGTTAGGATAAATGGATAGGTTAGGCACAAATGCAGTTACGAAAATGAGTGGATGTTAAAATAAAAGGCCTTTTATATGGGTTAAAATACAAATATGTGTTTGTGTGAGATTCTATTTGTATAAACATATTTTTATTTTTGTTTTGTGTTCCTGAATTAGTGTTTGATGTACAAACTAAATTGTTAGGACAATGACATACTTGTCAGAGAAAACAATTATTTAACACACAAATAATCACATTTTATTTAGAATTGTTACTATGTCATAGTTCATTTTACTGTGACAGATGCTGATAATAAAAATAAAAAACAAACCCACATAAACATGTATAAGAATTTAAACTGCAATCTTTTACATGTACTTTAGCTATATACTTGATGCTGCTGCTGAATACTTCTCCAAATCAGACAAAAACAATTACGGCAATTTCCATTTTCCCTCTTGTGGAGTGAAAAACTGAAATTTTAGCTAAACCAGGCAGCAATGCTGAAAGCAAATTTGATTGTGCGTTTGCTCAAGCGATGATGAGGCTACCCATTAATAATGGGTTGATACGTTCACAATCACTGAAATCAGCAATCAATTAACGTGTCCGCACTTCACTTAAGAACACATAATGGGATACCTGCTATGAAGTAGATCAGCTGTAATCAATGACAGCACTGAGATGTACATTTGATGGTCAGAGCAGTACAATCCTAAATTAAACAAGCAGGGCTGACAATGCCTTTGAAAGTTTTACAACTGTTGCAATCAGATGCACAAATTCCTACTTCTTTCAAAAACATATATCATAAGAAGTAAGGAAATGCTTTTTGGACAAACATTTCTTTGTTGTAATATCGTGGGCTAAAAGGTCTGTGCCACATTTGTTAGGAAAGCAGCATTTGTGGTTGGTACAGTAGGGCAATAGTATTTGGGTTGTTGCCTTTAAAACATTGACAATCCGTTCAACTAATGCCAAATGGCATTTTGTAAAACAATAAGCATGAGGCTTGTCATCTTTAGAGGCCATCTCAACGTAGAAAGATATCAAGATGACATTTTTATTGTTATACTTTTAGATTTATTTGCTCAGCTGTCATGAATGTTAATGATTTTATTTTTTAATGATGGACCCCAGGATTAGAAACTGGGTCTAAAACCCACCTAATAGGGATTCTAAACACTATTTAATATATATATTTGTATTTGATGTTAGTTAGAGGGTTATAGGTGAGCCCTATGCAAAACATCTTACTTTCTGTTTATAAAAGCAATAACATGTTTCAATAAAAGCAACTGCTTTGGGAAAGTAGCTATTTTAAAACATAATGTATGCAAGCAGGGCCAACAGGAAAGAATAAAACAGCGTAGATTAGACTTCTACAGTGCAAATGATACTCAGATTCCATAACAATAATCAATCAATAATACTTTTTGATCTTATGATTATAATATGAAAATGTTTTACACACCTTGGAATGCTGAACGGTTAGGAAGGTTAGACCTACTACTGCAGACTTTTTTCTTTCTTAAATTTACCATTAACTATTGGATCACTGGGGGTCACGAATAGACTCGATGCGACTCTGCCTGTTTCATTACAAAAACAATATTATGCTGTGGAGCCTTTAAAGGCACTTTCATCACAATTCAACCAGGATTAACTATAACCTTATATGTGTATAGTTTTTAAAATCTTTTTATTTAGCATTAGTTCATAAATTAAATTCAATCACCAGCAGGTGCTTTTACATATCCTAAATACGTGTAAAAATACATCTTTATTACCTTGCAGCACATGCAGACACACATCCTTCATATATTCTATCTACAAGTGCCATCCAACAACCAGTTGTGGATGTGACATTAGGCGAGGCTTCCAGCCGTGACCAACACATGGTGCTCCAACAAAAAACCGCCAGGACCCATCTGTGAGTGTATGTGTCATAAATTAATAAACATATCTGACAAGTGCAATGCAGGCACCCGAGGGAATTATCATGTTTGCAAACAACTCCCCACTTTCACCCCATGCAGACACTCTCCTGCACGCACGGAGTCACAAGCGCACACGCTCCCTGAGGAGCAGCGATTGTTTAATGATTCAATTAGCTGTGTGGCGTGCTGAGAGCTGGAGGCAAGATGGAGTGATAATTGATAAACATGTTTAATCCTGAGAGAGAAAGAGAGAGGAGGGGTGGTAAGATAAAACCAGACAGATAAAGCACAGTCAACCGCAGCAGCTATTACGCACACACAAATGTTTTTACAGCCTGATGGCTCATTAAGTTTTTACTTGTGTTCATCAATGACAGATTTCTTTACCAATGTAATTTTAACATAAAGCAAAACATATTTGGAAATGAAATATGTGCAAAGTCAATGTTTTTTTTTTAAGAAAGACAAGGAAAAAAAAAAAAAAAGCTAAACAAATTTGGTATGCTTTATTGCCACCTGAGTAAATAAATCAGGACTGACAGCTTTGTAGGTAACAGCAATACAACAAGACTAATTCTCTACCATCCACACTTAATTTTATACCTTTATCATCATTATCAAATAAGTAAAAAGCATTCAAGCCATGATGAAATTTTCAGAAAAGCTTTAACCCGTCAAGAACCTATTTTAACTGTTCGTCTCTCATCAGTGGCCTAATTCCACATGTGCAACTTGCTCTTTATTAAACTACTGTTGACAATGTAATTAAACTAATAAAGCAAGTTTGGAATGGTAGACATAAGTGCCTTAATGACATCCTTCTGCCATCAGGTAAAATTTGACATTCTTCTGTCTGTGGATTTAAATTTGTGGTGTTGAGAGTAACCCTTAAATTATTACTAAAGTGTGCAAGGCACTTTGGTTGAATTCAAGGGTGGTAAAGTCAAGACTATTTCTGTTTTCTAGAAGCAAAAAGTGACTTCACTCACTCAGAAGGCATCTAACTTGTAGCAAACACACCAGACGTTCCCCTATGTCATCATTTATACTTAATATGCTATGCTCAAATATAATTCTGGAGGAATTGGAGTTAAAATGTGTATTTAACCAACAAGTTTTTTTCAGACACTGAAAATAAATAAATACTATCTTTACCTATTTTATTAATCAATAAAAAAAAAAAATTAATTGCATTATTTCTATTTAAACCCTTTATAATCATTGTCCGCTTTTGCATGCTTTCCACTGGTATCTGGAATATTTATTTCAGGTGCTGAGGTCAAAGCCTTTGGTGTTGAAAAGTCTCTTTTTCATTATCCTATCTTTTGTTTCCCACCGCAGTTGTCAAACAGATTTAAGTCCACACTATGACTGACTTTATTCAAAATAATAATATTTAATTCAGCCAGGCGACATATTTTTGTGAACTCAAAATATTAGGCTACTTTTACCTTAAATTTTCTAAGGAAATAAATAAAAATAAAGCCAAATTGGAAATATTTTAACTTAACTTCATTGCAGAGATTGTTGTGTTCTCCAAACATTCATGTGTTCCATAATTTCCTATTATTTTAATTGCTCAAAGATAGCTTGAGGTGTTGATTGTGCCATCATAAGAAAAACCATTTACAACACATTCAAAAATATTTTTATTGTGTCTCTTGCATGCATCAAATCATGTTTTTGTTTTTTTTTGCTAGATGTAAAAAAAAAAGAAGACTTTGTATCAATTTGTGTTTAATTATACATATGTTTCAATCCTTTAAAATGAATTAATTAATTAATAAGCATTGTGTGTTACCTATTTTGTCTTCTGACTCTGACTTTTAAAATTATTTTACTAAACATTTTCAGTCATTCAAGTGTCCAACATAGCTTCTTGTATGTTTTGGAATCTATGTTTCTTATTTTTACTGAATAAAAAACAAACAAACATATCTTTAATATTTTCCTATACTTTTAACCTTAATCTTATGTATCTGTTTCTTTGTAGATGCTTATTGTTTTTTGCCAATGTTTGCATCAAGGCCTTCATTCAGCAAAGTAAAGTCTCTATAGAAAGTTTAAACAGCTGCTGTGTGTGTGTGTGTGTGTATGTTTGCTTGGGCCTACATCTGCCTAAGCCAGTATTTGTGTCTGTTCTAGTGTGTGTGGGGGAGTTAGGGAGTGGGGTGGGTTGGTGGTTTGGTGTGTGTGTATGTGTGTGTGGGGGGTCATTAGCAGGAGTCAGAGGTATACTTCAGAATCCACTATAACATTTTGTATTAATTGGAAATGTTGACGTTACTGCATGGATGGACATTTTTTATTTAAAATTTTTATTTTTAGAAATATCATGGTTTCATGACTCTTCTTGTTGGGAGAATAGAAATGTTTTATTTTATTTAAAAAACAGCTAAAAGCTATTTAATCCTGTGCTGATCAAAATAACTGGAAGACTTCTTATAAAAAGCAGAAATGAAAATCCTCAGGATGATTATTGTTAGATTGAAGGCAAAAGTTAAATTAGCTCTAACCCTAGACTTCCGTCCTCTCGAAGATCAAGGTTTCCAAAATAATTTTGTAGTGTAGAGGTAAAACAAAATGGTTTTCAAAAGTATGTTATTGAAGGCCAACGTTTTAAAACTCTTCTCAAATACTTAGTTCTAAAAGCAACTAATTACAACTAATGCTTATTCCATTTTATTATATTATTATATTATACTTAGCAATCATAAAAACAGGAAAACCTGTTTTTTTTTTTTACTTTCACAAGAGTTATTCCTACTCTGTTTTACATTCTGATATTTGTAAGGTTATCATAGCTTAAATAACTTAAACAATAAAACATTACTTGTTTGGCATACCATCATGCTAGGATCAAAAAGAGCACAAACAGGAACATTTAACCAAAGCAAAAATAAGACCCACTGTGAATAGGAAAAGTAAGACCTGCTGGACTAGAGTAATTTGCCTCAAAAAATAACATGATTAGGATCTGGTTTCAAGTACTATGCATTTGTATTCACCCGCCTTTACTGTGATGTTATAAGACAAGATCCTGTGTTGCCAATTCCCTTTAGAAAGCTCTTAATTGGTAACGAGACTGTGCTCGTTTTGTCTCAGTATACATTCAGCTTCTCTGTCAAAATCATAGTTTCTTTTTTAAACATACATTTTTATGGAAGTACGTTTTTATGAATAACAATGAACACAACAGTACGAGTAAGAAATAAACAACCAGAACAAAGAATCTGCCAAACTGTGAACAGGTCACAGAGCACTTTTAAATCCAATTCCTCATTTAAAGAGGAAGGCACAACAGTAAATTTGTGAAGATGGCCATACATCTAAATTAACAACCCAGGTAGGACATCATCAATCATTCTGGCCAATCAGCTTTTTCAGTTCTCCTTCAATTGTTTCCTATTCTGCAATCACGTTTTTTCTGATGCGGCTCTCCTGCAATCAGACAGTGCCAGATACTTGAAAGCCTTAGAGTGAATAGATATCCAGCATTCTTTGCCCACCTGATCACGACTTCATCTTGTCTTTTGGATTGCACTAACTTGCCCTGCTCTTCACGGATACCTTACTGGCTTTTGACGTCTAGACAATGACCACATTTAACTCCATGGGGGCTCTGTCAAACCTACGTATCAGCAAATCTGCTTTGGCTGTACTGTTTATGACCCTCGCCTGTTGTAAGACCTTGTTCCAGTCTGACATCAGAACTGTTTCTTCCAACCTGGGTTTATCCCATAGTAAAGTCATCACACTGTAGTCATTAACCCATTTAAATAAAATAAATGCTCTATGTTGGCTGGAATTCATGATATTCTGTCTAGGAATTGTAGCAATTTACTAGTTTAAAATAGGTTACATAAAATTTTAATCATGGATTAAAACTCACCAAGACAAAGACCAGAACTTAATTAAATTTAGAAAGTCAATTCTTCAAATTCTTGAAATCTGACCAAGTTGCTCTAAAATTTACATTTATCTTTGAGGACTTGCAGATAAGGATGATTCAGCATAACGTTTTGTAAGGACAGCTGAATATGAATCATTACAGGAAAAATCGGTAATCATCAATTTTACAGGTATGCTCTGCTTCGAGATTGAAATGGCTTTAATGTGAAAAAATAAAAAGGACTGAGTTGTTTTTTTGCAAAGCACAATATTCGTTCCTCTACAGTTCTCTTCTTCTTCTACAAATTTTTTATATCTAAGTAAAGGGTTTTTAAATAGTGAATGACCAGCCAGACGATCCAGTCAGTTGGATTACCTCTAATAGAAACTGAGCTGTAAAAAAACACTGGATATTGCTTTTATGTACTATGCTTTTTTTTCTTCATTCTTTGCTCATCAGTAAGTATAAGTTAATCATACACCAAATTGTCAAAACTCAATTTCCAAAAGCCTACCCATTTGCATGTTGAAAAGGATTACAAACTTTGAAGTGACACTGGGAGCACTTTCATTTTTTCGTCACTGTAAGGCATTAATTGTTAATAAAATGTTCTTTGTTTTATAAGTGTTTTGTAACCTTTTGGAACGTTCGCTAGAACTCACTCTGATTTGAACACACTAACAATGACCCTATAAACTACTTTTAGACCTTTCTGATTTGCTGAATCACTTTGTTGCAGTGAGGAGTGCGGTTTAGTTTCAGCTTACTTTTGGAGAATTTTTAAATGTTTTATCCATCACAAATTGATGTCTTGAGTAAAATTAAAGACAAAAACAAACAACAAAAAAACTATTTGTCATCTGACTTAAGGCCAGGGCTCTATATGTCAGGGTCAGCACCCAGAGCCCATGTAGCTTCTGCCAGATGAAGGGAGATAGAAGTGTTCACACAGAAACATGCTCACTTCCCCAGATTAGCTACTTCTGGGTTATTTCTGTGCATGTGTGTGTCAGAGAAGGTGCCCCGCTGGGCAGCAGAATTAAAGAAGAGGTCTTTTCCAGAAGAGCCTTTGAAACGGACACACATAAACATGGTTTCTGTCAAACACATACACATACTCTGACACTCCTGTTGCACCCTTTTATTTGTCATAACCATCTGCCGGCTCTACAGGGGAAGCGGATCAGTGGAACTACACCACCACTATAGATCACAGCGCCTTCAGTTTTATCCCGCAGCATAATTTTTCAGATAAATAAATAAATAAATATATATATATATATATATATATATATATATATATATATATATATATATATATATATTCGCCTCGATGACTTAAGCCTTGTCCTGAGACTTCTAAAAGTTCACTTAAAAGGGGGTTGAATTCAACAAAATATTGATAACAATGTTAGGTCTGTGGTATATAAGAAAAAAAAATAAAATAAAATAAAAATAAAATCCACAAATGGACCTTTTTTTAACTTCAAGCTCCCCACCCTATCTCATAATTTTAGCATCTCCAAACAACCAAAACAAACCTAACCAGGCCTGATGTATCTCACTGCCACAATTGCCCGGTTGGAGCCAAATAGCAGCTTCCTGAGTGAGATGTTTTCCCTTTTATTTTTTTATTTAAAGCAAAATTGATAAATACATCCCTCTCCATGACAGATAGAAGACTGCGCACTCCCCTCCTCTGTGTTCACACTGCCCTTCCATATGTTCATATTTAAAGCCGAGAGAGAGAGAGAGAGAGAGAGAGAGAGTACACTCTCATGCTTTGTACAACAATACGTGATAATATGCCATTTTATTTTCCACTAAAGTTTCAGTAAAGCTAAGGAACAGCTGTGCATATAGATTTAAACCTTATTTGCTGATGAGGCAATGGTGACGGGACTTGAGCTGTTTTTGAGATAACACAACTTCATAAAAAAAAATCATCAAGTTCTCAAGTGTCTAAATCTGTCAAAACCATTTTTTTAAAGTGGTCTACAATGTATTTCCAGGTTTCCTAGCCCGATCTCCTCTTTGACCATTCCTCAGCTACAGCTTGCAAACTTTTTGTTGAAAAGAAAACTGGACTGTTCGACATGTACCGAGACTGTTACATCAGTCCGTGTTTCATACCCTACATGGACTTCCCCTACAGCAATTTTGATCCAGATCAGATTTTGCAATTTTATGAGAAATGTCAAAATCCATATCTCAGACTCTGCAAAATGTACTTAGTAAGAAGCAAAATACAAAGAAGGATTGTGATTAAAGTGATTAATAAGACTTTTGGAATTATGTACCAAATGAATATACGCAATAAACTCAGAAAATTAAAGATGACCTTGGAACAAAACCCTCACACCATCTTGGGTAGTGGGCTGAAGATTTTAGATTGTTAAGTAGTCACACTATCTGTGTAGGTACTTAATGTTGCTTAAAAAAACATGGGCTGTAAGTAAACTTCTGCAGACACATCAAGTTGTTGTCGGTAAAGGTGCTTCACGGAGGTTTCTTTTTATAAACATTTAAATGACTGTGTTGTGATTGTGGGTGTACATTTTTTACTATGACTGACTGAGCTTGAAAAAAAAAAAAAAAAGTTATGTCATAGACTTAAGTATGTTTTCTGTCTACTGTTTAAACTAATGAAGTAGCAAAACTCTGATATAATAAAAAAAAATTTTTAATAAAAAATTGTATATAGTCCCAATATTTTGATAAATTAATTTTCGTATCATTTGTGAGTGTCAGTAATTTTGGTCAGAGAAATTTTCACAGATTGTTGATAAACGACACTTTCCTTCCATAATAACAGACATAAACAGTGTTTATGTCTGAATTTGTGTTTGTAAAGGCAGGTTACACGTCATGGGAAGAGATTAACAGTATTTTCTAAAAGAGTTCAACGGTAATGTCAGACAGACGAGTTTTGCACCAAACCGATGACAGCTTCGTCTCGTGTAGGGCAACACCAACAGATCAGTGTTTTAATGCTTCTCAAATGCTATTAGTGATATGTGTAAAGCTTATTACCGGGTTAAAGGATGTTAAACAGTCTCTCACAAACATAAAAAACAAAATCATCTCATGTTGGAATAGCTAATCTAATTACTCACATGAACTGAAATCCTGACATACTCATGTCCTAAAAATAAACGTGGCTGCCTATCATCCAACTATCACATACTATGTGCAATATCTTCTTACAGTCTTTTTGATTTCAAACCAGTCCTGTAAAAAAGTGAGAGGGGAGACATGCATTTATTTAAATTTAAATTTGTATTTTACCAAAACATATTCCCTTTCAATTAATAAATGTTGGCCTTATCCTTTATTCTTCCACAGTGGGGAAATTCAGGCTTCACAGCAGCAAACTGACAGGAAATTGAAGCATGTAATTACAGACATATATCATACCATATTATGCAGTAAAGTCAAGATTACAACATAAAATACTGTGACGTTATTAAAAATAGCATACACCAATCTAAATAATTGTGCAAATGAATAATCTAAAAAATATATACAAAATGTGCCTTTGTCTTTGTGCATTAAAGCAGACTATTTACAAGACGTAAATTACAATAATGTGAAAGACTTTAAAATCCATCCATTTCTGTTCCGCTATTAGAACTGTTGGGAGTGTTCAAGTGTTGTGTATTACTTGTATTTAATTGTTTTCAAGTGTTATTAATGATTTATTCATATCAGGATAGCAAAAGATCATGTCTCAGCTCTTACTGGGTAATAAAAACAACAAGCAACATTCCAGCATTTATAAATCTCACAAAGTTGTAATATAGAATCAATGCATGAGACCAAAAAGTGTATCTCCCTCCAATCCTACCTACCTGACTAGGTAAGTGAATGTGCGCCACGCCTTAGATCAACCTAATGCCTCTCACTCTCCCTCCGTCAGCTCTGCAAACTCTTTCGTTGCTGCAAGAGCCAACCTGCCCCTCGTACGTTGTTTTGCTCAACATGAGCGATTTTGTGCGTGTGTGTCTGTGAGAACACCCCACCGGCTCAGGGCGTAGCACCGGCTAGTTTACTCACAGAGCAAACAAATCTCCGGAGTGTTTTTTTAACCCAGTAGTCGCAGCTTACGCCATGTCAACAAAGGGGGGGGGAAAAATACATCTTTTCTTTTTCTTTTATCCGCTCATGTATTCTCCGCCTCATTATCTTTGTCTTTCAGCGGGACCTTTGATTTTCAACCGCCTTTGGTCTGCTTTTTAATCTCCCAGTTCCTACCACCACCATATTTTCTCTTTATTCCTATTGCGGTCCTCCCTTTTCTTTCTTCCATTCAGGAGACGAGAGAAAGCGGCAACCACAGAAAGTTGTATTCGAAGGAAGTGATTGAGCTGAGCTTTACACAACTGTTTGGTGATCCCCACTGCCAATTTGTTTCTGTAAGTCTTTGAGGATCCTGTTTGTGTGTTTGTTTGAGCCCTGCCAGGTGTGCTGGAAATGATCCAAGGTGGAGATTAAAACATCAGATCCTGCTTCCTATGATACTTTATTGATATTACAATATTTCCGTTCATGGGTTTTCCAACTTAAACTGAATTTTTTGTTTGCATGGTTTCCAAGGTGCTTCATGTTTCTTGGCCCGAGGGATCATAAAAGCCTTCTTTGGAGAAAAGGAGAAAATAATAAAGGAGTGTATCTCTGACCCAAGGCTTCAGAAATATGAAAATATCCCAATCAAAACTATTTTGGTCAACACATTGATTGAAACCACTATTAGTCAATTTTCAATTGACAAAAATATGAGTGTGTTTTTTAGCCTATATAAAGTATTATCCTGAAAGTGCAATTTCTTTTAAGAAATGTCCTCTTTAGATCAAGGTTGCTAAAGTCCAGTCCAGTCTTTGAGAGCTACAATCCTGCAACTTTTAGACACAAAGGATGACTGTTGTCTAAAGATTGCATAACCAGCAGGTTTTTGCATGCACCCATCTTGTTCACTCATCTGGGATGATGGGTATGGCAAATAAAAAAAATAAAAAAAAAAAATTGGGGAAAATTTTGAAAAAAAGGAAAGAGAACCTCATAAAAGTACAGAACAAATCCTCTGGTTCCCTGTAGGACATTAGGGGGTTAAAAGATTGTAACCGGACTCAGTGTCCAAATTGAAATACTTTTGAAAGTATTTTCCAATGTTATTTCCATCCTTCTACATCTGTCGAGTTACTTGCAGCACATTTTTCTTCCGTGTTATAGTCAGCAGACCAGACCTCAAAGAAACTTGGGATCAGCCAGTGAAGCCTCCCTAGGAACTTGTGCCTGATTCAAAATTCGCCTAAAGGCCTTATTTTAGTTACTGCAACCCTTTGAATTGTAGTATATAACGGTTTAAAGAAGCACTAATGGTGGAGAAAATTAATCTAGAGGACAAAACATAGTTGTTTGCATAAAATGTGGTGCTGCTTGTAGATTGTGCCATTTTCTAACACCATATAACAAGCAATTTTTTGTTCAAGATTGAAAAATGTGTCAGTCATCCTCATCCTTCCTTAAGAAAGCTAAGGTTTAAGCTCCGAAAGACAAGCAGAAATTCCTTTTGCCCAAACAAAGTGGTTGTTTCCTCATTACCCTTTCCACTGGTAATGCTCCTGAAACCCTAAATAGTGGCATGTTAAAACCTTTGCTCAAGTGTTATGCTTCTGAATCATACTCTCACAACTACACACATGCTTACACACACAGATTGTGCTGTTTTGACTGGTATGTCAGAGTTAAGAGATCAGTGGAGACCACCCCAGAAGTCAGGGAAAAGAAAAGTATTTAAAATATGTAGATTATAGCTCAACTTTCTGTTGCATGGAGTGGAAAACATTGTGTTTAACACAAAAAGTAATGAATGAAGACATTTTTTCTTTGGATATTTAAAAAAAATCACATATTCTTTAAAAAGGACACAAAACAAAAACAATAGAGTATAAAAACATATTCAGCATGTCAAGGTCACCCTCACTGTGAGAAAATTTTTTCTTTCTGAAGCTTAACTCAGTGATAAACGCACCTGAGGTAGTAAAATGTTGGTTATTAATGGATAGATATGGGTTTGGAGAACAGCAGCAATCTTGAACCTGTTCACCCAGCAGCAAAAATATGAAATCAAACAGTAATGGACTTTTTAAGCTTTCTTTCCCTGCAGCTGTTTAATCAGTAAGATATAAAAATCTTTAAATTAAGAAATGAATGGTACATGCCTTTTTAGGTTGATCAACATGTATCTATATTTTTAAACTAATCCATTAATTTTTTTTAAAACAAAAAAAACAAAACGTAAAAAACATTATGAAAATGTGGTCTCTAATAAAGCTGCTATCTTAAAAAACATTTTTTTTCTCAGGACAGAAACACCTTCACCGCAGATGGATGTGCCTTCAGAGAAAACACCCTTAAACCACTTCTATCACTTGCCCAAACAATACTTACTAACAATGGCTTCAAAAAGGGCAACTTTACACAAAAGCCAGATAACTTTTGTGCTTCGATGGACAGAAGTTCTTGCCTTCAGCTCAATGTGAAGTGGTTAAACGTTCTGAACCTATGTTCTGTTTATATAGTTACAATTATATTGTGCCAGGTTTGAAAATGAATTCAATGTTTGACAATATTTTAGATGAGTTAAGTCAACTTTAGAACACAAACAAAAATTAAACCAGGTTTGAACTGTATATGAATATTTTGGAGCACTATAAACTCCCCATATTCTCTAAAAATGGAAAATAAAACATGAAGTTTATTTTTCACCTTGCAGCAGAACAATATGAGTGCACAGCTGTTAACTTTCTCCTAACTTTAGATGTTTAATTTAAATCAATACAAAACCAAGTTGTCTTTCCTCGCATTTGTATTTTATATGGTTTATGTAACTATACTGTAATGAAGTATTAGCAAAGAGCTTGAAAAGCCCAAAGTTTTAATTGTCTCTTACACAATTACAAAGTTGGCCTTTCTATTACCTTACCAACATTTTCAGAATACAAGGACAAATGTACTTACAATATAGAGAAATTAATCCATAAAATGTATTTTAGTCAAACTAACTATTGTAGAGTCTTCTCATGTCTGCCAAAAAAAGGTTATTTAGAAAGTTATTGATCTGAAATGTTGCTGCCCGCAGTCTCACTTAAACTAGAACAACTGAGCACATCACACAGGTTCTAAAGTTGTCACAGTTAATGCCTATAGGTCAAAGATCAAACTTTAAAATGTCTTTGTTATTCTATAAACTGAATGGCTCCGTACCAAAACAGATTAAAGATCTGCTGTTGTTGTACCAACCTTCCGGACCAATCGGCTTTTCTGGTTTAAGTCTATTCTGCATCCCCAGAATCAGAACCAGAAGAGCATGAGCCGCATTTAGTTTTCATGTTTCTCTAATGTAGAACAAACTACCAGAAAACCGCAAAACTGCTCTTTGTAGCTTCACTTTGTAAAATCATAACCAGAGGGCAAGTAAAGTGTTAAGTGTGTAGTGTTTTAAACAAAAACAAAAAAACAAGGGGACCTGTTTTAGGGCATCAATTTAAAATACCTTAATATTCATTATTACACACAGTGGATTCCATCATAGCACTAGAGCAGCAGCTAATGTCTTCATTTTTTCTTTTCTAATCTCCTGGTAGAACAGCAAATTAGCATCAAGGAAAATAAATACCATTCTGGATTGGCAGATAGAGGTCCTCAACCAGAGACCAGGGTTGAGGGTTCTAAACTGTATCTTGGCTGTGCTTAGAACTGCATATTTCTGGACTAAGATGTTTGATGTTGTTCCTGGGATCTGTTTTAGCTACTGCTCCGGCTTGCGGGTTACTGACCCCGGGCGCCGAGGGCCCCGATCACCACAGGCACCGATGTTGTCTTCACTCTCCAGGCCTTTTCCAGTTTCTCTTTGAGGCCCTGGTATATTTCCAGTTTATTGTGTTCCTTTTTCTTGATGTTACAGTCACTTGTTATTTCTACATCCACCACAATGGCTGTCTTCTGCTGTTTATTCACCACTAAAATGTCCGGTTGGTTCACTATTACTAGTTTGTCTGTCTGGATCTGGAAGTTCCACAGGATCTTGGCTCGGTCATTGTCCACCACCTTTGGAGGTGTTTCCCACTTTGATCTTGGGGCTTCCGGTATGCACAAATGTTTCTGCACACTATATCTGCCACTTGGTTATGCCGTTCCATGTATGCTTTCCATGCCAGCGTCTTACACCTTGCTTTTATGTGGTGTACAGTCTCAGGTGCTTCCTTTCACAGCTCACACCTTGGGTCTTGTGTGGTACGGTAGATCTAAACTTCTATTGCTCTGGAGTTTAGGGCCTGTTCTTGTGCGGCCAGGATGAAAGCATCTGTGCAGTCCTTGAGTCAGCTTTTTCCAGCCAGTGGTAGGATTACCTGATGTCAGCCACTTCAGTAATTTGTTGATGGGACATCCAATGTAGGGGCTTGTTCTGCCATAACGGTACCACCAGCACCTCCTCCTATGTTTCCCATGGTCTGGGACATTCACTGCAATATAATTGAGCAAATTTATTTTGAATGGGTGAGAGATGATCTTTAAAAGTAGTTTTTAAAGCAGCCTTCTCTATGTGATTCCATCTTGTAGTTACGGCACTGCATCCATCGAGGTCCTCAAATAAGTTTGATGGTATTTTCACGTAAAGCACATAAAAAAAGGTTTACCTAGTGATTTTTTTTATCCCATCTCTTCTATAATTATCAAAACATGTCTTTCTTACTCTATCCAACCTCTGGACTGATTGGTCAATGCTGGAGCCCTTTCTTGTGAAGCTGTACAATCTTGTAAGAGTTAAACAGAAAAAGTATTTTTATTGTTGTCAAAAGTTTATGACAATCGTCTTATGGAAAATGAAAGGTTGGCTGATTTATGCATATTGTTTAACTTGTTATATAAAAAAATTAATTTCAACTTTTGATAGTCTAAAAAGTCTGAAACTGACTACACTGAATTCTAAGACGTGTGGCTACAATTTTTGGCTTCTGTCAGCTGCTCCTTGAGTAAACAGTACCACCACATCTTTCTCCACAACCAATTTTTTAAAACTCATGTCCTGCCACTGTGTTTATGGCTTTCAAAATTAAATAGCACCCAAATTTGGTATGATTTTTGGACATTCATTACCCCAACAATAAAATTGTTTTTTTAAGTAAGGTTGTATTGGCTCCATCAGCTTTTATCTCAGCTTAAATGTACCCAAACCTCAGAAAAAGAGCATCTAAAACCCCTTTTAAATTTTAGGATGATGAGTGTATTCAAGTCTGCTGTTGAAGAATTATAGCTTTCTGAATAAAACTCCTCTTTGAAGCAGAGGGTTGAAGGCTTGTCTTAAATGACCTGCAAAGCACAGGGAAGAAAACTATTAATCTAGACATTCCTTATAAGTGAGATACGAGAACCTCAATTTAAATGAGTAAAAGCCTATGGATAAATTCACTGCTTTATTATTCGAGATGTCTGCCTTCTACAGTTTTTGGAATTTAAAGGGTTGACAACAAAATTGGTTTGAAGGCCTTATAAAAAAAAAAAAATAATAATTCAAAGGCCCATGCCATGTTGACAGTAAACTATGCAATTACAGTATCTCGCTTGTATCTTTATTTATCATCTCATTTGTGTAAATGGAGAAACACGCGCAGTCAACACACACCCAGGAGAAGGAGAAAGTCAGGAATGTGTTTACTGGCCTTTACAAGGCAACTAAATGTTCAAGGTAAACACAGCAGATTCCTCCCACACCCTTCATCAGGGAGGCTGTTCCCATACTCACACTCGCCCATACACCCACACACTGACAAACCAGACTGCGTGGAATGAACCTGGTCCAGTGTGGCTTGTTGACAAAGGCTGCAGTGACAGACAAAGCTTTACTCTGACATCCGTCTTGACTGACAGCGCTGACCCTCTACGTGACCCGACGTATCAAGACATGTTCACGTGCATCGATTAGTCAGTTAGAAAGAGTCAGGCGGTTGGCTTTAGCGTGTTCAACGTGAAGTTTTTGGGATGGACAAAGTTACAAAAATTCAATTGTGATTGAAGAGCTTATAGGAGGTAATGTGCCTAGAACAAAAACAAAGTAAGTAGGGTTACCAGACGTTGAAATCAAGAGTACCAAATAAAAAGTGCCACGACTCCAAGTTACTGTTTGATCATAAAATCTGAAATCATTTGAACAAAATTATGTCATCAAGCAGTTAGAATCTAAAGCTATGGACAAGATTTAATGTAACAGGCAGTAGAAATCCAAATTTCCTAATCTGTTTTTTTTAAACTCTACGAAGGAGAACAATGCCACATACTTTAACAATACATATCCTTAACTGTATATTCAGGTAACCCCTACATGGCAAAGATAGAAATTTAAATAGAACATTTACATTTTTTTAAAAGGAATTTAGGAGGAATAAATTTGACAATTTTTTGTGTCTTATTTTTCTTTTGTTGAAATTTCACCCAAAGTTTGTCTGATAGAAAATTATCCTCCTGCTGTATTGTCCAACACAATCAGCTTTAAACAGGTCACAATTGCAAAACAAGAATCAAAACTAGTATCCATGTTACCTGATCCTGCTTATGGTTACCTGATGACTGTCTTTCAGGCCTGCACTGGGTTTAAACTGTAGCTTGCAGCTAAATTGCTGCCAGCTTTGCAGGGATGAATAGTGAAGAAGGTGCAACAAGAAGGAACAGTGGCTGAACATTATGGCTGAGCTGGAATTTTAAAGAAAACCCTTAAAAAAAAAAAATTCTGAGCCACGCTCTTCTTGCAAGTGGGAAATCTTGAACAATCTAGTGTGAATTGCTTCAGATAATTGGTGGCAGGTGATCACTGTTGATATAAAGGACCAGAAATGTATGTAGTTTCAGACAGAAAACCAATTTGTGGCAGCAAACCAGGAGGACAGCCATAAGAATCCCCCTAAAGATAAGAGCAAGATCATTTCGAGAATGAAATACTTAAGCATATCATGCAATTTTCAAATGCCCACACATCCATTGTCGCAGCTTGAAGCAACTGAATAGAAGTACAATCGGATTATTACCTCTCCTTTATCTGATGTGAAATTCACATGGCAAGAATAGTGATTTCTATGAAACAAATTATTGCCATAAAATTAATCTAGATTGTGTGTTTTCTGTTCTGGAATTACTGGTACAATAATAAGCCCTGTCTTCCATAATTATTCTGTTTTTAAAACTATAAACCTTGAGTATGAGAGATGAACCTGTGGTAGTTGTCACTTGGCAAGTAAAGAACGAAAGGCTGCAAATAGGGCAATTCCTGACTTCAAACGTTGATGCTTCTTCTGATTACATCCTGTTCCTTATCATCTACTATTAACACATGTTGT
Source organism: Orestias chungarensis (assembly GCA_032876305.1). Taxonomy (NCBI): domain Eukaryota; kingdom Metazoa; phylum Chordata; class Actinopteri; order Cyprinodontiformes; family Cyprinodontidae; genus Orestias; species Orestias chungarensis. Next base: position 6,831,086 of record JAVLVB010000668.1, on the reverse strand, counting down.
CTGTTTAAAATTACTTCTGGTCATACTCAGATTTCAGTCTTTAGATGTGTTGCCAGCTGTAGCTTCCTGTTTTGACTCAAAAAGCAATAACCTAAAGTGGTTGAACAACTCTGAGGAAGCCATCTCATGCTCTGCTGTCACTTTTGAACCCGAGGGAAATGTCAAACCTAGGGTGCGTCAGGATTGGGCGTACTGAACTTGGATTAACGTCTAATATTAGGCTGAGGGCAAAGGACAGGTTCAGGTAAGTCCGATGCCTATGAAAAACAATTATCATTTCCTGTCTGGTTTTAGAGTAATATCATTCTGAATGAGTTGACGTGAATGGCATCCTCTGTTAGCTTACGGTTATAAAGCCAGGCTTGACTGAAACACACTGTTAACTGAAAGGATTAATACAAGATTTACCTTGAACGGTTGGGTGATTTAGAAGAGAGCAGGAACGTACCTTGTCTGGGATGTTCCTGCTAAACTAAGCAGTGCACCATGCAAGTGGATGTGCATTAAATGTGCATGATTGTGCTTTTCCTCCCTCCTTTTACCTCACTGTTTCTCTTTCACTCACATGCATGCACAACCCCGACTTCCTCCTGTTGTTTTGTGTGTTTTGTCAGCCTAATCTCAGTTCTAATCCTCACACTAGTGCCAGACAGTCAGGCCCACCCAGGTGATTGAGCCTGGACTGAAACACAAGTGTGTGTGCATGACTGTGATTGTGCACATCTGTATCTGAGAGAGAAGCAAACAGCTGGTGAGTGTCTTAAATCAAAACATTTATTTTTATGAATATTTAAACATTTTGAAAACCCATTTTCTGCCCAACAGATTTATCCTTAATTACCCTTTATTCCAACCTCAATGTTCCTCTGACTGCTCCATTTTTAAATTCCAAATTACGTTTGAGTACATATTCAAAATAATGTGTTTTGGATTCAGTTTTAAAATCCATATCCAAACATGATTTGTTGAATTGTTGAAATTAAACTTTCTGACAACACAAAGTAGACTAAAATATCTCAATAGGCAAAATATTGTACCCAACTTAAAGATGTTGAAAGGCAAGTAAAAAATAAAATGCTTGACCTCAACAAACTGTAGAAACCTTTGGGTTTAGGGACTACAATGGTAATTGTTATTCTTGAACGAAGGTAACAGGGAACAGTGGCGAACAAATGATCTAGGAAATTACAAGATACACTAGAACAAAATTTGTTTCTCTTCAGGTCTGTGTTTATGATTCCTCGAGGCAGATTGTGGGGTGTGAGTTTTAAAGCCAAAACCCCTGCTGACAAAATGATGTAATAGCATTTCAGCGAGATTAATATTTTCAACAGTCAAACATTTCAAAAATGGTGTACTTTGAAGGTGAACAACAATGTCTGGTCAATAGTTTGGGAACTTAAGCAAATCTGAATTACTATGCATGAACACCATGATATAATGTACACAAGTCCATCTGAGATATATGGAAAATACTCTGTCCCAGCTGTCACAAAATTGTTGTTGCATTTTTTCTTCCACCACATGCAGAGCCTACTGTAATTTGTAGGGGTAATTGGTCTGAATTTCTTTTTTTTCCACTAATAAGTAAAAACTGCATTAGGAATCCATAATGTTATCTTTGTACGCTATTAAATGTTAGATGATGCCCTAAAACATTGATGTGAAACCAAAACATAACCACAAACATCTCTAGGGAGTCAAATATATATATATTTTTTTCAGAACAACACATCTGTATCTAAGGTGGAGATCAATTCATTAGCATCTCTAATAACAAAAATTCTGCACTTAAATTCCCAATAAGGAACCATAAATCAGCGTTTTCAAAATTCAATCTGGATTCAACCTTTTTAAAGAAACCAGAAGCCAGTTATTCAGCTATTACTAAAGTACAGAAGAGTACTGATAAAAATAAAAAATAAAAATACAAAATGATTTCCTTTCCGTTTTTTCTTCCTCTCATACATGTTTGCCTTCTGCACTCCAGTTTGCAAAAGGACTAAACCAACGCCTTGGGGAGGAAATGGCCTAGTGTAGGAGATCAAAAATCTTTCAGGCTGACTAGCAGAAGCATGTTTTTGACTGGATAGCGTGTCAGCGGTCGGTGACTACATCACCGAGCCGTCAAAGATCAAAGATTTCACAGAGACACGCAGATTAATTTGTTTTTCGTGTGACCATGACATAGGTTTGATAAATCCAGCGTTAGCACAACAACCGTAGGTGGTCTGTTGAGTTATATGAATCATGTGGATTTCATGTGCTTAAGACCTTTTCCTTGTAAGCTTGTTGCTGACAGCAGTCCTGGATAGGCAAGAAATTAATTGCTGAATGGATTTAACCAAAAAATGCTTACATACCATCTTCTAAGGTAAGGGTGAGGAGAAAACAAGACCTTAAGAGAATAAATAAAGTGATATCTCCCAGAAATATGTAAAGATATTCTGTATTTTTTGTATATCTGCCCAAGACCAGCGCTCTCTTTTTCTATTTTTGTTGTGGAGCCACAGTCAGTTTGGAAGCATTATTGTCTGACCAGGCACAATTACCCAGCAAGGTCATACTCATCTGTGCTGCAGAAAAACCTCCATGGTGAATCATAGCAGATGATAGTAGGTATGTACATATTTTCACGTTTACATTACAGTGGCTTCACAGTCTGTCACATGGAACAGCAAATTAGGCGGTATGAATTAGATTTTAGAGGTGATGTTCTTTACTAGAAAAAGTGATAATATAGCAGTTTATTCCAATTCCAATCAGTAAAGATATTACTTTGACTTAAGTTGCAATGCCACTCAAAGCTGCTGCAACAGTGTTGCATCTCTTGCCATGTATCTTGGTATTTTTCATGTTTAATTTCATTGTGTTTAGGCTCACAATTCAATTAAACATATTTTTGCCGAACATCAAGTCCCTTGCTTTTACTTTTATTATGTGTCACTTATTTAATGTGATACAAAGGCTCAAAACAATAGTTTAATAGTTTAGAGCTACATTTTCTTGACTATAAGTTTGACTAAGTTGGAGGTCCAACTTCAAAAGTTTATCTTGTATGTACTCCTACTAAGTGCAAAGACAACATGTTGAGTTTGAGTCATTTCTGATGTGTTTTTTCCCACAATTATGCTGAGAAAAAAACTTTGCAAAATCGTTATTTACCACGCTCCTTCCTATGCGAGGCAGACAGACAATACTATTATGGGTTATAAACTTGCTGAAGTGTTTTCAGAACATTAAACCTGATCTTAATGAAGAATGAGTTACATCAAAATAGCAGAAATAGACATTTTTGGGTGAAAACAAATATCCGTCATGGGACATAACTTTATTGTAAGCAAACCTAAAAATCAAACCAGACTGCTATCGATAAAAAGAAGAACGTAGATTGGATAAGAGAAGCATTACAGTTACTAACTAGTACATTGTTGTACTGAGAAATTAAGACTAATTATTCAATGTCATGTGGTTATCTGGTGGCATATAGTCATTTATATATGAAAGTATCTCACTAACACTGTGAAGTATAACTTTGAAGATTTTTCCTAATTTAATCCCAGCTGACATTAAAAGCTGAGTTGCATTTTATATTCAGCTAAGACATGCATTTACTATTCTATGAACCGCATATGACAAACAGCTAATCCTTATTTGTGCATTGCCAAGCCTGTCACAATTTAAGCCAGAGTTACATTATGGCCAGTGGCAGGTAAAGTGCAGTAAGCCTGACTGGATTTGGCACCAGTGTGACACACAGACCTTAGTGTTTCCTTCCAAAATGAACGATATCCCCCATTTGAAAACTGACACGTTCGCCAGAAAAGTAGAGTTCATTATAGAGGGGCAAGAAGTTATAAGTTACCAGACAACTTCAACTGACATCCGCATCAGAGGTGCAGCTCTAATAAAGTGTTCAGAGAAGTAAAACCTGCTTCAAACTTAAAAAATGTGGACAACTTATGAAAAAAAGGTTCTAAAAAATTATTTAAAAAAGCATATCAATCTTTTTCTGAATTTACAAAAAAATGAACTAAGAAAGGACAAAAATATTTTAACCAATAATTGAAACAGAATGACAGACAGTGCTGATGAGATGCTGTTTCTGCTCAAATTATGGCACATGTTCCATAAAGTCAGGCATGTTGTCTTTCTATGGACCTAATTACACCAAACACACCCGAACAAAGTCTTAATCAGTCCAACATGCAACGTAAACAACTACGCTTTCTGGGTTTCTGAGTCATTATCGAAGAAAATTACAAGGGGTCCAGCAGACATATTTATGGTATCAACACAAACCTAAAGTCATTTTGTTGTAAAAAGATCTGTTTTTGTAATCTTTTGATGCTTCTCACAATCTGGGAAAGCCTACAAAGGGTGAGGGAACAATTTTTTATTTTTTGTAATAGGTACCATTGAATGGTTTGGAAAATTGATACTCCATCTCTTTTCTTTTATTATTTGCCTTATTTAGCTCCAGAATAGGCTTGCTCCTGTGTGAGACAAACACAGAACACTTTTTAAAACAGGGTTATGTCTGATAAATGCTCACCTTGTTCATGCAGGGACAAGTATTCTTGCACACTGCAGAGAGGAGACAAGACTAATTTAATTAAAGAAAACAAGCTTGATAGTTACAGGTTATCATCTGAAAATATATTTACTACTGACCCACTTGAGTTTTAGTTTTATTTATAACATACTATACTACAATGGAGTAGATTGGACAAAAATATATTTTTAGAAGTAAATCTGATTAGGAGATGCTCTTTCTCTTTAAATTCACAAACATTCTCAATCAACTTTATTTGAGCTTGGAATGTTTTACTTAGAAAGATATGAAAAAAACTTTTTATATCTTTTCTATATCTTTGCGCTAAGCTGGTAGAAACAACATACGCAAGAGTTTTGCATACCTCCTTAAATATCCCACCACCCCTCAAATGTGCACTTACTTGCACTTACCTTGGTTCAGATCCGTTGTGCTTGTCTGTTTGTATATTGTGCCCCACAGTTGCCATGTTTCACTCTTGACCAGAAATCACAATAGTTTTGAAGGATTCTGATCGGCTGACAAAGGTTTTACTTTTGCGGTACCTTTGTCCAACATATTGGTTTTTACATACCCAGTAAGGTGTGAACATGTCTACAGTTTAATATCTAAACTCACACCACTATTGGGCACATTTCTTTACAGTAATAATACAGATCTCAAACAAAATGGGATCTTTTTCAGGATTACATTCCTGCAACATCAGGAAATTCCCCCCTCCATGAACCTTAATTCTGGGGAAAAAAAGCTTTCTCTTCGTTACCGAATGCAGGTAGGTCTGAAGCACTGTGGGGCTGATTGCAGGTGAAGAGGCCTCTTGGTATGCTGGGTAATTTACATGACATGATTACTCCAGCAACCCTCTTCTTTGTGTGTGCGTTTGTGTTGCGCATAAGTGTGTGTGAAAGAGCAGCGGTAAAATGGTGCTAAACATCTGTGAGCTTGATGACACTCGCTTAAAACAATGGCTTGGGAGGCGTGAGGGCAATATGATTGAAGGAAGAAAAGGAGGAAAAGAGGGAAGATGGAAGACAGAGGGGGTATAGGGGAAAGATGATGAAGAGAGTAGCAGAAGGGAAAAAAGTAAAAATATATACAGGTACTTGAATGGAGCAAGAGAAATATAGTGATGGCGAGGAAGCTGAAAGATTATACTCCTCACAAATTGCAAAGATAAATGTACAAACATCAAACACGAGGGGAGAAAGATCTAAGACATTTGTGTGTGTGTGTGAGTGTGTGTGTGTGTGTGTGTGTGTTTGAGTGAGGGAGTGCATGCATGAGTATGTGAAGGGCAGACAGGGCAGGTGAGCTGCATGGTCCAACTTGCTTTAAAAGCACCTGAAGAAACAACACGAGGATGGCATGATAACATCTACCATGACTGCCTGTCAGGCTTCATGTGCTTTTAAATTTATATCCACATACAGGGTTTGACATGCAGATTTATGTCTTCTCAAACATGCATGAGTGAAACACCTAAACCCATATGCTCTGCAAAAAGTTTCTTAGATTTAGATTTTGTTTTAGTATGTATATTTACCCCTAAATTTACTTTGTCCTCTTGGCAGCTGAGGCAGGATCTATGTTCATCAAGCACTTTTTCATCAGATTCAATCCATATTGAATCAAAATCAGTTTTTCAGATAATTTTATAACCATTTTAATTCATCGATCAACTCGAGATTGTTTTTAGATGTTTATTTCAAGAGAAATATAAAGAAAGACGATGACATATCAAAGATGTGTCATTAAGGGTGCTGTGTTGGATTGTTGTCTGAAACTCCTTGTCACCTTCCAGATACCATGTAACCTTGTGCATTATGTTAAGGGTAGGAACATTTTTAAATGAGTACCGTATAGTCACAAACATATAGACACGATAAAAGGGTGCACCACTATGTTTCCCATAAAGAACTGGACATCACCTCTACCAGACACAACTGTTACAAATACAAAGCAGGACAGACCCAAATGTTTGTTATTCAAGACAACTTCTATCTTAATATCCCAGCTGACCTCAAGTCTTGCTGGACCAGACAACATTTTTTCAGAGATGTTTAGCCTAGGTTTCCTGTTTTTGGCTGAAGGCGTTTGTACCTAGTGTGTTTTTCTGCTGCTCCAGTCCTTTTACTTCATGGTTCGACATGCTGTGCATTCAGGAATAGATTTGTGAATACACTGCTGGTACCTTGCGTTTACATCAAACCTGCATGTGAATTCTCCAATGACAAAAACATGGTATATTTGCCATTAAAATAAACAAGCAGGTTAAACAGGCATAACCAATGAAATATCTTCCAAGAATATATATCAGGAGACTTTGCCAAGAAAATAATATACAAGCCAGAGTAATAAAATCATTTGGTTCTTAAAACATGACTGAATTTTCCGTCGTATCATATTTTGTTCTCAGATGCATTCATTAGTTGGAAAAAAAAATGATCTGGTAGTTTTTAAAATATGGTTTCGATCAAGGTATTTTTTGCAATTTAAATAAAAACCTTTAAATGCACAGCAAGTTAGTCTTACTACACCTCATTTGGTAACGTAAAGATTCCTGTTGGAATCAGGAGGAACTTTAGGCTTAAAGGGGAAGGATGCAAGCTTAGACTGATTTCTTAGACAATGCAGCATCAACAACCATCTTTCACTAGAAGCTAGCACTACCACATGGGAAAAAAGGTTGTTTATAAAACCTTTTTTAAAGTTCAACAATAGTAACATCAACAAAAGATCTCTGAAAGGTGAGAGGTATCACAGACACTTTTGTAGACAAGGAAATAGTTTTAATAGCTCATCACAGACAATCTATTTCCTAACAAATCAACACCAAGTGCTCCCTTTTATTTTGATCCTTTTTGTGGAGACAATTATGCACGTACAATGCGCACATTAATCCAGGAAAAGAAAAAAAAAAAAAAAACACATTTTAAAACAACCAGTGCAGAAGAAAAGAGAGTGAGATCCAAGTTGCCGTTTTCCAAACAACCAAGTTTCAAAAAAGTTACAGAAGTCTTTAAAAATTAGAACCAAGGAAAATGCATGATTCTTTGCTCAACTTGCTTAAACATACCGCTGCTTATTGTTTCAAAAAAAAGATAATGTTGAATTTTGTATCTAAATCACCTTAATGTTTTTAGGTGTGAAACACTTTGTTACGTAAATGTTTCTAACTAATTAAATAGCATATTCAAATGCAATGTGTTCTCTACACTTTTTTTTTTACAGAATACCACAATTTTAATTTTTACGTTATGTTTGCATGCATGTAAACATAAACCAAAAATATTGCTTTACTGCACAGCACACATCTAGTGATGCGTCATTTAGTGAGTTTTTAGCGTTTGAGAAAACACGGCTATACCTCACGTCACTCTCTTCTTGCTTCACCTCTTGCTCTGGGTCTCCCAGGCAGAGGTGGATTAACAGAGTTCTGCTTCGTTTACCTCCACCTGTCAACGCCAGGTGCATGTGTGTGTTGCTGTGCGCGTGTGTGTCCTATGCACTCAGCCATGAGAAGCTACCGCTAAGACCCTGCATCATAGGTTGTGTGTAGGTGACAGCTATGGAGTCCAACCCAGAACACACACACAGCTTTAAAGTGACGCTTTCAGACGGTTAATCCAAGTAAATGCTTTGGGATATCAGGTCCTATGAGCTTGAGATGCACGCAGAATATGAAAACCTGACGCCACTTTTAATTTTCTGTTTCCACTTAAGTTGAGAGGAAAGATGGGGGAAAAGAAAAACACAGAAGAAGAGAGCGTGTTGTCTTGTTGTGTGGTCCTGTGCGACTAGTAGGAGCTGCACCTCCACGGCTCACTGCCATCCTCCTTCCTCCCTGAGCTGCCAGAGCCTGCTCTGGCCTGTTCACAGGAAGTGTCCTCCCAGCTGACAAAAACACTCACAATAACAAACACACACATCTAAAAGTTGGCGAAATGCCCACCCATGACACCACAAAATACAATCATTTTATGCAAACCTCTGAAATAAAGATGTCCCGCTGAGTCCCAAATCTGATCCTGGAAGTGGGCCTAGATCAGCAACATATGACATCCAAAATAGCACAAAACCTAACAGGAGTAAAGTTACTTTCAGCAGGTGGTGCTCTTCCATCAACATTTGTCTGCATCAGATAATAAGAAAAGATGCATGTAAAATACTTCAAATACACAAAAAAAAAAAGTTATCCTATGCAGGAAGCGAGTATGAAAGGAACCAGGTTTATAGAAGCATTCAGTTAAAACAAAAGAACCTAAAAAAAAAACGGAAGCAGTGTTGCACTTACCCATTCAAATAAGTGGTTGTAACAAGTTAGCATGTAGTGGGAGAATGTGCATTCAATGTTAAAATAAATTGACCTACATGATTTGATCCCTCTTTGTTATAACTAAACATTAATAATAAATGAAAAGTCAAAAGAAAATGAGAAAATGCCTTAAAAAAAGTAGTATAAATTGAGTCTGGAGTGATTTCTCTTGTAATGTATCGCCATAATAAATTATAAGTGAAAATATTTCAAATAAAACATAATATAACTTTATAGTTAACTTGTTAAGTCTTGAAAAAAAAGCATTAAGTGACAGTACTAAAAAAAAACTTTTGTATTGTAAAGTAGTTTTTTGAATTGTACCTTTTTCTATCAGTTACCAGTAACAAAAACTATAGAGTAAAAAATGTTGTGAAGCAGCTGTTTAAAAACATTCATCAACAGTTATCCCTTCACGAAAAAGCTTTTTCATAGCCCCCCTAAAATAGCGGCTAGAATACATCTGAAAGTTGCATGATAGGAGCTCTTCAGACTTGCAGTTTGGTATTATTAACTTAGTCCAGCCCTCATTGTACAAGGTCAAAAGTCAAACAGGACCTAAAATTAAGTCCGTGACTAGACATGGCTTTATAAGCTACATCTCATTATGATGAGTAAATAATATGACATTTTAACACTGCATACTCATTGTTGTGCCTAGATAAATATTCCTATAAAATATAGTTATTTTCTGACATAGGAACTCAACACTTGTAGCCTCAGGAAGCAGGACTATGTCTGTGAGCTGAGAACAATTATGAAAACCAAAAACAATGATCAGGCATAACTGAATAAACTGCACATACTGTATACTCTGTGCTGGGATAACCCAGAAGTCCTGAAAATACTATAACCTAAATAAATCAGATTCTGCTAAAATAAAATGTTGTAAAACTATTTGTTTCATTACACAGCTTTGCAAAGTTCAGATCATACACTTGACAGAAAACCCTTAATAAAAACTGTAGGCTCTTGGTTTACTGATCTTTTTTTTATTTTACTGTAAGTTTTCTCCCATGGGTTCAGCGAGGGGTGGCTTGTCTAAGTACCTGAATTAGAGAAACACATACAGAGAGGTAATTAGAATCCAGTGATTAATGTTCTAATGAGTTTATTCTCTGAGGGGATTAATACGAAGGCTAATAGCAGCTGTGCTAAAAACATCCCAAAAAACCCAAAACACAGGAGACTAAAAGGCAGGCACAGGATTTAATGGTTCAGCAGAAAAACAAAAACAACCTATCGGCATTGTTGTTTTCCGACTTTGTTTTGTTTATTATGAACTTGTTCAACCTTAAAATGACCTTAACTGTTTAAGTTTGCTGAAGTTAACATGTACATTTTACCATTTATTCTTACCAAGTTAGAATACGATAAATGATCATCAGAAACCGATTCCTTTCTAATAAACACATGCACTGTGTAGCTTTCCTCAGCAGGATCATGCATATAAAACAGATAAAAGTGATGATCCCTTGATTAGGATAATAAAAAAAAACTAAATCAGAAACATAACAGACCTTTAAATAGTTAGCTACAATACGAATCAAATGCAAGACAAAATTATTAATTTTACCTTAGAAAAATATCAAATAATCCCAGAAAGAAGCAGCCATGCACAACAACCAAAATAAATATTCAAAAGCACCAAAGACATTGGAACTAAAAAGAACAAAATGAAAAACACAATTACTAAAACGGTGTGAAAAGAGAATCATGCAAAGTGGACACAAGATGTTGCAAGACAGTGATATGATTGACTTACTTCATCCCACACAGAGCATTAGAAAATATGTTCTCCACCCTTTTGCTTAAATCTCCATTGCATTTCTGATTTTATCGAGACATCCCAATTCCTACAAAAAAAAAAAAAAGGGAAAGAGGTGACATGGTTACAAGAACAGATAAAGAGAAAAGTAAATACATACACTTGTAAGCAATTGGTTTTTGGAGTGATAGGGAGGGTGACATTTGGGTTGGCTTAGCCATTTTCTGAAGGAAAAGGAGAGATTAAGAAAATCCCCAGCAAGCCACCTTCACTGCACCAAGATTCTTAGGGACACCAGGAGCAAAGAGGATTGTAGAAGACAGAGGGGGCTTCTGGGAGAGCGTCAGAGGGATCTTAGAAGGCATTAGTAGTAACATACTCCACCTGAGATAGACAGAGAAGACCACACCAGCAGGACTGGACCCCTTTGTCGGCAGGCTTAGTGGTTTGTCACACACACACACACACACACACACACACACACACACACACACACACACACACACACA
>JAVLVB010000668.1:6780833-6819839 GCA_032876305.1 Orestias chungarensis | reverse complement strand
ACTTTGTCTTGACCCAATGAATTGCAGAAAAAGAAGTGCTAAGTAAAGGTCTCTCTTGTTTCTGTGTTGCAGATGTGTCTTCATCACATTATGCACAGATGAACCTGTGGATATGAGACCTCTGCTGATTGCATGCAATATTACCATTGTACTGGAAAGATTGTTTGGCCTGGAAAGACCTTGGCAACCCTCAGAATGAGCTGGGTGTTTAAGATTTCTGGGTTTCCCTACAGGACATGCTGTTCCCGAATGTAAAGGTATGTATGGTAATAACAACAAAAAAAACCTCATCGGATAATCTTCAGTTATGGCTGATGCCTCCCTAAAACTGTTGGGGAAAAATTACACAAGACTCAGGTCCGTAAAAAAGATTCCAAGTGATTTAGAGGCTTTAATGATTGTGAAACTAACATTACTAAGCACTGACTAATGTAATGTTTTACATTGCATGTTTTGTAAATTACATTTCACTTGGATAGAGGTTTACTTTAAAAGTTAGACATTTAGCTCCCTGTACATATCAATGTTAAGCGCAGAATAATAAATAAAACTTTATACATTGTTATGCTAGTTAATTGTTATTCAACATTGTTTTGAAACTTTTTTTTTCTTTTACATGTTTGGTAAATTTGATGTTGGATTTGTCATTTCATTGAGCCCTAATCATAAGAGCGTATTTCAAAATTTAATTTCTTTACGTGACAGACATACAAGTTGGATTCTCAGCCATAGAACGAAAACAGGTAAAACGAACGTTTAATTACATACATTACGTTTGTAATCTTGTTTCTGTTCTGTTGTTGTTTCTTCTAATTTTTGAATCAGAGCAAACAAAAGCAAGCTTTACATCATACTGCATATGTTATAAGCAGGTCGCCACAAAGGCAGGTGGAATCCATGAAAAGTGTTTGTAAAAGTAAGACCACAGTCCACTTATACCTTTTGTTATCCAAGGAAAAAGTTGCAACAATTTCTTTGTTTTAAAAAAAAAACAAAATTTATGGCTGAACGCATTTCTCTTTTACAGCACCTTTCAGTCCTACCTAGAAAGCTGTTGACAGCTGTCACAAACAGCGTGTTAACTCCAGAAACAGCAACGTTAAGATTAAAATTCTTTACAAAACGTTAAACAGATCATGGCCCTGCTTATTTGAATAGGTTTGTCCACAACGTTTGGTCTTTTAAACTGTTTTCAATCGTTACGTTTTACCAAACAAGCTACATTAAGAAAAGGTGATCTGTTGGGCCACCAAAGAAAAACTTCAAATGTTTTACTGGCATATACCTTGTTTTGTTTTAATTTCTCCTAGATCGAGTGACCGTTATAAAACATACACTGTAGGAAAACTCCCCCGGGGAAAAAGATAGACAGACAACCAGACTGAACGAAGTAATAATGGAAGAAAGGGTGATGTAAAGAACAAAGGAGTTTGGGGCTGTCGTTGGGTTTTCTGTCTTTTTTGTCGTTTCATTCTTTCTTTTGTCTGAGGGCAAACTGTAGGAGCCAGGAGGCCCCAGAGCAACAGCTGGCAGGTAGGACAAGAGAGTAGGAAGTGGGTAAGACGGAGATAAATGAGAAAAAGTGGGGGCGCTCTGTATTGCGTATTAGAAAGGTAAGAGTGAAGGACACAAACGGCAGGATGGTAAGTTTTTCACCTGACCAATAAATGTTGACTGTATGTTCAGCCCCATCGCAAGCATTTCAGATTCAAGAGCGAGGATACCACATTTTTTGATGTGTTCCAGTGTAACTGTGTGAATTCAATGAAAAGACAGTTAACTGGATGTGATTATAAAGGCTTCAAAAATACATTTAGATAATTTGACTCCAGTGAAACTCTCAGTCCATTTTTACGTCTCTCGGTATTACACTCACACATTTTACGTTTCTCCATCCTCATGGGAACTTTTAACTGACTTCATTTGTCATACATTTCATTATACCCCTGACCCTAACCATTACCAGTCTATGCCTAGTCCTAAATCCTTGACTCATTCACACCATAGTTTTACACCTGACCCCTACACCAACAAGAGCATTTGTACTCGTTGGGACACAAGCCTGGTCCCTGAAAAGATAGTATTTGTTAAGAAATTGTCCCCACAATGCAGCAAATACATGGCCAAATACACACACACACAAAGTAGGTCTGAGTTAACCAAAGTCAATAGCCTGCAGACAGACGAGTGTGATTAGGGCAAAAAGAGGGTTGATGGAAAGAAGGAGTAGAAGAAGAGGGAGAAGAAACAATTGATTAAACCAGGGGTTTAAACTTTGCCATTGTAGATTGGCTATTGATTTTTAACTAATGTTGCAAATCTACTACAACTCATGCAAAATAATGTGTTGCTTTCTAATATTGACTCATAGGGTGCTTTGGATGGTAAACATAAAACAGAAAGCACAACATTTATTGATTCAGTAATTTTAAAGTGTTAAAGATATGATCTCTTACATTTTTTTTTTGCATTTCAATCACTCAGAATAAAACTTAAATCCAACCAAAACAAAGTTAACGTTGGTAAAGAAAACGTCTTTTGAATAAAGGTTTTGGGGCCATAAGAACAGATTTAAAATTATTAAGTGCAAAAGGCATGTAAAGAGAGAGATGTTAATCATGGACACACACAGAAACCCACTTAAAACTTACACACACCAAACACTACTTAGAAAAACACAGTTCTGGTCATACATGTGTAGAAAACTCTCAAACTCGAAGCAGTTTTATGTTGGAATAAGAACATAAACTAGGGAGAGACACTGTAAACAAATAAAGCAGTCAGACTGTTTCCAAGCAGGTCAACTGTAGCCTAATGTCTCGCTCCTACAGCTGACTGTGTCTGTGTATTATTATCAGTGCCAATGGCCCATTTATTTACATCGGGCCGCCTCAGACACTCAATCACCCGTTTATCTCTGCCTGTCTTACCACAGACACACAGACACACACACCCGCCCTGACCAGGCAGATGGTTGTGCCACCCCTGGCAAAGCAGCATAAGGAGCGGCACACATACACACCCACACAAAAAAAAAAAAGGGGAGTGGAACGTCTGTTTCAGCTGCCTCTCTGTGTCAAAGAGAAGCTGGCATCAGCCGTGCCCTCCATCAATCCATCATGCTGCTCTAACCGTGTCTGTCCCCCCCTTTCACATTAACCTGTTACAGTGTTCGGGTTTTCATCAGCAACCAGAGAAAAATCTACCTAAATTAAACCTTGTATTGAGAATACACAGACTTTTGTCCGAAAGTAAAGATTTAAGATTTGAGTAATCACACAGGAAACCAGTTGTGGATTCTGGAAAGTTGTATTTTGTATGTGCCATTATAGGATGCTTTCCTGAGTATATAGCATTGAGAAAACATGTTAGGATTAAGAATTCCATAGTCATTTCAATTAGGATTGTAAATGTTTAGTTTTAAGTACGTTTAAGAATTTTAGGAAGACAGGGCAAACTTATTTGTACAGTACATTTCATATACAAGATAATTCATAAGGATTTCATTGGAATAAATATAAAAAAACACAATAAAAAGTAAAAAATTTAAATAAAGACCGAAAGAATAAAAATATATTAAAAAGTCAATTAAGAATAAAATGATAGTGAAACACTAAAAACAGCCTCATCTTGTTTGATCATGACTGTGTGAACCAGCTGGCGATCACTAGCTGAGGTATCCAAAGTGTAAGTGTACAAACAAGATTACTGTCGTTTCTTCCTCCCAGCAGCTCCAGATCTGAAACCATCACTGCTCCCAACAACCTCAAATGAGTGTTTTCCTCCCTGTCTTGCTTTTTTTTTAATTCCTTACGAATAGCCTGTTTCTGTTTGTATTTACAAGTATAGACTTCTTTTTTATCGTTTTCATTACCCTACACAGAAAGGGCCTAGTTTTCAGAGCTCGCATCCTACAACTTATAGATGCATCCCTTCCGCTGCACACCTCAATCAAATGAATCTCATTACCAGACCTCTGTCAAACTGAATAACACTTTTTCAGGAATCAAACATTTCATTCAGATTTGCGGGAGAAAATATTCATCTAAAGTTGCAGCATAGTAGCTCACTAAGACTGGACATGGGTACACTTAGCCTATCCAGTTGCACATTTTCATAGCTGAGAATGCTACTTTAAATAGCTATGTAGTGTTATTTGTTATTAGTGTTGAAAATATGCCCTTACTGTTTAGGCCCTTATTCTTATTTGGATGTTGTATATTTTAGCAATGTTTGGATACATACTTGCTCCTGATACAGCCGTTCCCCATTTTAGGACAATAAATCGTTTTCCATTCTATTATATTCTATTCTGGTGACCTGAGGGTGTAAAATAAGAATGGGAAAATGTTATTATAATTTATTGGTTCTTTCAATTCATAGAAGTAATAATTTGCTGTAAATAGCGCTCTGACATGTTTCATTTTTTTACAAGTTGAACAAGAAAGGAGAAAATGAGTAAAAGACCTGGCGGCTGGATCATTTTGGGCCCTCTTGCAGCTGTCGAATACCCTTAGGCTGCATGCACACCCAAACACATACAGTGATTTCCACTTGCAGTACCCACAGAAGACAAACAGGCCTTACAACTAACAGTATAAATCACCTTTCTAACAAAGAGAGTGACAGCCAATTTAGCGGCCAAGATAGATCACTGTAAGAATAAATGGCAGCGTATCACGAGCATCTGGGTATGTCTTAATATGCATGTGATTGTACATCACTGTCAATGTGTGTGTGTTCGTACGATGGTGGGACTCTCAGTAAAAAAAAAAAACAACTCACACAGACTACTTTGGAAACTGTAACTACAATTCGCAGACACACACTTACACACAGAGTGAGAGGGACACAAAGTCATCCTTATCCATGTTTCCACCTTACAAATCAACACATCCTTATAGATTACTCCACACACCTTAATCTCCCGTTTAATTCCTAAATATCTTCGTCAAACCCAAAAGCCAGCAGAAGCCAGATTATATTAGGCTGCTCTCCAACAAGGTGGCGCTGCAAAAGAAAAAAAAAAACATTTTCCAGCATACAGCAAAATCAAATGTAATCAAAATACTGAGTCAACAGTTTGCTTCAGATTTGTGAGGTAAATCCTAAGTGATTACACAGTATCTGGAATGTTATGTGTTATTTTAAGCATGCAACTCAAAATAATAATGAAAAAAATGCTGTAAATATGTGGATGCAGCCCTAAAAGTATGGTAGTTTCAAATAGTTAAAAGTAGATTGTGTTTACCATTATTTCCTACCTTATTGGTTGTGCACCAATAAAAAGAAAAATAAATAAGTTACTATGAATCATTTTCATTATTGTGCAATGTTTTGGTTTTCCTCTTTCTTTGTATTTAAAATATTTCCCCTGCTTCTCGTTCAGGAATCATCTACTCTTTACATGTTTCTCTCATATTCAATTATGTCTCCAGCCTGTTTTTTATGTGTTTCTGTTGTAATGTTTTATTCTGAATTTATTGCTGGACTTTAGTCTTTGTAAGTTTTAGCTCCTTTTTATAATTATGTCAACAAATGATTGTTTACCTGCCTGCCTGCTTCCTTCCTACATTTTGGGTCCTACTATTCATCATTGTATAAGAGTAGTTGAATAAAAAATATTTTAAACACATTACAAGAGCAAGTGACAAAGCTTTCCAGGTTTAAATTAAATTAAATACAAGGTTGTAACGGAAACCCTCATAAAGACTGCAAAAGACTTGAGAGGGAGTGAGGTTTACTTTTTTAATAAGACAATAACCCTAAATGTGTAGCTACTGTATAAGTACAATGCAAAGCTTTTAATATTTAGAATGAAATACAACTGGGATCCTTTGAAAAAACTTGAAAAGTTCTTTTCGCATCAAATCTGACTAATTTTGAGTTATTTTTGAATAATGGGCAAAACCTTAAGACTGAACATGCATACAGCTGGTAGAAACATAACTACAAAGCCTACAGCTTTAATTGCAGTAAAATCCTCTATCTAAGTCTTGATGTCATAAAACAGTCTTTCAACTTTAGTTGGTAAAGTTTGTTGTTCCCTAATAGAGCAGTGGGAAATATAATACAATTCATATAAACTAACCCAGGAAGAATAATACAAATATAATATTCTTGCTCAATTATCCAATTGCAGAAATCTGTTAAGCAACTGTGTTTTGTTTTTCCTTAGACACCAACATAGCTGCTTGTTTCACTGCTTTCATTATTAAAGTGAGACCTAGTTTTAAATTTATTACATTTGGCACCTTCTACTCTTTCCAAAACATTCATATCTGCAAGGATGCTTTTGAAAGTGCCCTTCCCAAAGTTAAATAATTCAATTTCTTTCTTCATCTAGCTGAGTAGTGATATCACATACAGAACAAACCGCATATCTGTCTATCAATCCATCTATGGTTACAGAGTTCCTCTTATTAACCTCATGCCCTCAGGGACATAAATAATAGAAAATGAACTAATTTTGAATTTGACACCAAGGATTACTGGCCGTTTGCCTCACAAAACACCTCCTCTATCAATTATTTAAGAAGTTAAATCCAATACAGGAGAGAGCAAGGCTGTCTGAAGAGATGGATAAAAGGCCAGAACGAAAAAGGACTTTTGTGGACGTAAACTGATTTATAAAACACACACACCACTTATAAAAATAATTTTAGAGGGTCACCAGATCCTTTTAGCTTGGTTGAGTTTTATTTTATAAGAGTTACTGTGGCATGTCAGTGTTGGCTACAACACCAAGGTTGTTGCACTTCTTTTTGCGTGACAAGAAACTCAACTATAAATCTAATGACTGATACTTTTCATGACATAAATTAATAACTTTTTGTTTCACAGAAGGGTTGATGTATCGCGTGTACAATAACCATTTATTTGAGATCTGCTACTTTAATATGATCTTGCCCCATAAAAGATCTAATGTTTTGATAGAACACAGTCACTTTTACCTTGCGGAGGCAATCTGAGCAACACTGAAATCTATGTGGCAACATAAATTATGAATTAAAACAGTGCATCAAATGTCACATTGACTGACATGTAAAATCAGGTGAGCATCAAATAACATGGTGGTATTCTATCCTGTTGAATGGGTCACCCCCAAGCAAGTTTAGTAAGATAATCATTTAATTAGAGCCAGTGAAAACCAAAGGATTTCCATCTATCCATCTAAATATATACAAGCTCTTGATTTTATTTTTACTTGTATTTTGACTTTGTTACCCACAAAAGGATTAGCTGCTGTTTATGCAGCAGAATGGAACCAGATCTTATTTTGCAATTCATTTCTTCAAAAGTTTTGGAAATACAATTTTAATGCTTTTTTATAATCCAAACGCTGGGCCATGTTTATTTTTTTTTAATCAAATCTAATTTGTTTCTTTAACAAGCAACTCACAGCAAAGGTCCTTCTGAAACACATTACAACTTTAATTAAAATATTCCTATCTGGGTATATGTTGTTAAATTAATCCTTGTGAATTTGAGGGGTTTTGTAAATGTTAACTGTTAGACTGTCTTCTGTGAGTCAGGCGGAAACTACTGACACAGCTAAACACTTTTGAAAAATAAGACTAAAGAAGATGCACAAAATTACTGGTGCAAAAACACTATGTACACAAACACAGGGCCAGTGGTACTTTCAATTGGAAACAAAAAAACAACAAAAAAATCCAAGGTCTCTCTATACAAGGTCTGTAGACGGTGTCTTTTTGAACCCAGTTGAGGAAAGAAACACTGGCCCAATAGTATTTTCTATAAAAAAAACTCTGATGGACTGCAGTTTAATGGCAGCATAAGTTCTGTATATCTTTAGAAAATAAAACATAGAGAGAACATAGGGTTACTGGGAGCAATTGATCCAACAATGGCTCCTTTGGTGATTAGTTTTTTTTATTTTAACATATGTTTAAAACCGAAGAACTTAGATTTTCCTTGAAATAATAGACTTTAATGGGGTTTTTTGTGTCACCACCATTCCTTTTTCCTGCTACCCCACTACCCACTGTCTTCCAAAACCTGTTGTGAAACACTTAAAAGCAGAACAGAGGACAAGCTAAATGTGATCTGCATGGGACTGGTGCGTGAGTATGAGGTGGTGCGAGGATTACTAGAGCTAATACCAGGTGTTAGAGAGCAATCAGCCAACCCATACACCCGTGCACGCACGCACGCACACACACACACACACACACACACACACACACGTTTCCAAGCACCTATCCGCTCCATCAGCACACAGGTAAGACAAACAGAAAACCCACGCATGGATGTGAATCACGAAACACGCATGCACAGACACACTCAGGTATGCACAAACAAGCATGCTTGTGGGCTCACACACAAACACAGCAAAAGGACAGAAGTGCACACATACGTGCACGCGCACACATACGTGCACGCGCACACACACACAAATGTGCAGATATCACAGTGCATTTCCAGAACTGGCTGGCTGCCTAAGCTGCTAATTACAGCTGTGTGTGTGAACTCTCACTCTCACTGACTGAACAACCCACTATTAAAACACATGAGAGAGAGAACCTCAGGGTAGTTTCTCTATAATCCATATTTAACGGCTTACTATAGTACAGCTTGTGGGTGTGTTCTGCTTGTGTTTTCATTACAACGATTAAAAGGATACTAAACAAAAACCATTCTGTAAACAATATCTGTGTACGTGAAGGTACCTTAGCCTTTCACCTTCAGGCCTAATTTTTTTCTGATATGGGTACAGAAAGACATCTAAAAGGCTATGGAGAAGATTTATTATTACAGGGAAACATTGAGTGCTCATAAAAACGTTCTTGTATATCTGTAACTCTGTCAACAGTCAAGCAAAAATGATACTGGAAATACACAGAGGTAACAGTGTATAAACTCTTTTAGAAATATAAATGACAAAAGAAAAACACAGAAGTCACAGTTTACAAATTATTCAAGATACATAAAAAGATGGTAATTTTACAGAGGCTTTTGCGACCTCTGCTTCTCAGTCTTAGTTCATAAACTTTTATGTCACAGTTTAACACATCTGGTTAGAATATGCACCAAAATCTGTTTGTTGTTGAACCTCAAATACTTTTGTCAAAAAACAAACTTTCCTATTCCGCTCAATTTTATTACTATTTTGTGTTGGGCTTGCGCATTGACATTGTCAATAAGTCTTTGAAATTATTTTAAAATAAGAAACTAACTCAATAAACAATGGAGTTAATGGTAAATAAAGACAAACTATAGGAGCCAGTTCAAGTATCCATCCATCCATCCATCCATCCATCCATTTTCTTGCCCCTTATCTGAAGTGGGGTCGCGGGGGCAGCAGCTGCATCCACCAGCTCCCAGGAGAGCAGGGACACATAGTCCCTCCAGCGCATCCTGGGTCTACCCCGGGGTCTCCTCCCGGTGGGACATGCCCGGAATACCTCACCAGGGAGGCGTCCAGGGCGCATCTGAGCCACCTCAGCTGGCTCTTCTCGATGCGGAGGAGCAGCGGCTCTACTTTGAGCCTCTCCCGGATGACCGAGCTTCTCACCCTATCTCTAAGCGAGAGCCTGGCCACCCTGCGGAGGAAACTCATTTCCGCCGCTTGTATCCGCGATCTCGTTCTTTCGGTCATGACCCAAAGCTCATGACCATAGGTGAGGGTGGGAACGTAGATCGACCAGTAAATCGAGAGCTTTGCCTTTTGGCTCAGCTCCCTCTTCACCACAATGGCGCAGGTGCCGCACCAAGCCGCCTTTCGACCTCCCACTCCATCCTTCCCTCACTCATGAACAAGACCCAGAGATACTTAAACTCCTCCACCTGGTGCAGGACCTCGTTCCCGACCCGAAGAGGGCACTCCACCCTTTTCCGGCTGAGGACCATTGACTCAGATTTATAGGTGCTAATTCGCATCCCGACCGCTTCACACTCGGTTGTGAAACGCTCCACTGGGTGCTGGAGATCCTGGCCCGATGAAGCAAACAGAACCACATTATCTGCAAAAAGCAGAGATGCAACCCTGAAGCCACCAAACCGAACCCCCTCAACACCTCGGCTGCGCCTTGAAAATTCTATCCATAAAAGTTATGAACAGAACCGGTGACAAAGGGCAGCCTTGGCGAAGTCCAACCCTCACTGGAAACGGATTTGACTTACTACCGGCAAATAGTTTCAAGTACCTGGAAACAATTTATTTCTACAGCACGAGAACATGTATGGCACAGCTCATCACGCAGTCCTTAATTAAGAGAGTTCAACTGTCCTGTACTATGGGTGTTCCCCTGTTGGGTTATTATTGTCTAATTTGTTCTAAAAATGACCCGTCTGTGGGTTTCCTCAAATGAAACTCTTATTAGAAAAAAATTATGTGGTTGTCATGAAAAGAAAGTAAAAATAAGTGTTTAAAATTGTTCATTAAAAACATATGTATAAATGCAAAAAACTAATCCAATAGGATTTAAGTGATAAACGAATGCTCAATGATATGAGGTTTTTTTTATGAAAAGCCCTTCTTAAATCCATTACACTCTCACAAATTAGCTGCAGCTTTTTAAAAATTGTCTGCAGAATTAGGGGTTTATTTTTGGGCTATCTAAATAAAATACACACAATTGATTTTGATGGCGTATATCAAAACTATTTTATTTCTAGAATCACAATTTTGGGATCGGGAATAGCCGAAAGGTCAGACAATCTAAAGTGAAAATTTTCATTTAAACTGGTTTGCTTACTCACTCTCTCCAGTATTACCCGATGCCTTCGTCAACATCTAAGCTGTCTGTATGCACACTTGAGTGTGTTTGTGTATATGTGGGCTCATGGTTTGTTTGTGTGCGCATGCCGCTGTGCCCTGGTGATCCAGGTAAGCCTTCACTTCATCTCCCACCAGTGGATTTTTCCCACTTCTCGTCATCTTTAAAACATGTCCTATAGCTAAAAACAGGTTAAATGCATTGGTTATTTTATGATCTCATACGCGAAAACAAATCACACCAATACACTTCTGCATTTCTCAATAGAATTTGAGAAACACAAGAGAAATGTTAATCAGTTGGAACTGACTACTTTTATTTTTATGATGAATAAAATGTAACTTTGAAGATAATTGCACCCAGAAGATATCCATGTTGGATTTAAGAGGTTAAAGGAACCCAGCAGAAATGTTTTATGCAGTTTTTCTGCATGCATAGTACACAGAGACCTGTATTTTTCGCCAAATGTAACGGAAATTGGTGAAATGAATACCTGTGTTGAGTATCTAAATAACAGAAAATAAGTCATGTGCAAAAAAAAAATAAAGATAATAAATTCATTCATTAGTTCAACTGTATAACTCAGAAGTATCTCAATTTCCAAATGCCTGCAATTTCTGATCAATTACTACATTATTAGTACTTTTTGGCTTTGCCTCCAAAGCAACTTTGATGTCACTCCACAAGTTTAAATGAGATTATGTTACATTAATTGATGGGATTTGGCTATTAACTGGAAATGGAACCAATATTTTTATTTTTTCTGGTGTGGTAGGGTCCGTTTGTGCTGATTTTTATTCATACAGATAAATCCTACATGCTTGAACGGAAAACTGTAGAATTTTTCATGTTTCTAAAAAAAGTTTCAACTTTCCATAAAAGGGCTACTTCAGTTCTGTTGGAAGATGCAAAGGTTTGGACGGAGTCAATCAATAACAAAAATAATTTAAAGAAATTGATAGTAGGGGCTTAATGACACTGGTTATGATTGTTCGAACTGAAACTCAAAAGCATTATACATACAAATAGTGCCCAAAATGAGCCGTTATCCTGCGGCTTTTAGCAGCATTCTTTTCCAACATATCTGAAGCCAATACAAATGCATGTGTGAGTGTCTGGGGTCTGCTGTACATGTTTGTGATAATCCGTCACCTAGAATTCATGAGAGGTTACACTATAGAAAGGCATAGACCTCACAACACTCAGCATCCAAGACCAACAATACTCAAGTAACTTTGCCTCCAGGACGCCACAGCAGGTGGCCACCACACATCCTCCCAGACTAGTTATCCTACCAAAACAAAGATCAGCAGCAAAGAACGGGAGCTGCAGGCTAAAGGGCAAAAAGGCCCAGAGAAAGAGATGCGCAGGAAAGAGTTTAGCTGCTTTATTCTCCAATGCTGGTCGAGTTGGTTACTACTGGTGCCTCCACAATACTTTGGCATCAGAGCCACTCAGCATTTTCAATTTAAACATGGTTGGCAGGATTCATGTCCACAGGTACAAAAAAATAAAAATAAAATAAAATATGACGTACAAACTATAATACGAAATGAGCTCATGGAAGCCTCACTGCTATTATTTTGAGTAAACCAGACAGTTATTGTTTTAGTAGGTGGGATGGATGGATGGATGGATACAAAATAAAGTTAGACAATGTTAGTAGTATGTGTGTGATTGTAACATTCTCCTACCATTTTTCCTACAACTTCTGAACTAAGAAGTTATCACAACACACTTATTTGCACATTATTCTTGACAAAAAAGGCCCTTCCTAGGTTAATCTTTTTATCTATGGTGACACAACATGCTGTCTGACCCGTTAAGTCTAGTCATACTTGTATTATATCAGTCTGTGACATCTTTGTATGCAGTCAACAGGAAAGCTCTACAACTGTTACCTTACTTGTCTGTCGTCACCTCAGCCTTACGTTATTGTGGTCTTACACACAGGGGAGAGTGCATGCACGTTTCAGCACAAATAAACAAAGACAAAAGAGACATTTCAGAGGAAATTAATCCTTTAACACATGTAAAACGGATAACTAGAGGAAGGAAGGACACCTCGTTACGCTATCCAGGAATGACAGTACATCCAAGGAGATTATTTTTCCCGATAATGTAATTAAAAAACAACTTTGCAATGGTGCAACAAATTCAGCATACAATGGATTTAAGGAGCATATCCAGTTTAAATGTTATTCTCTTTTTTTTGTTTGTTTTTGAAGTTTGAACTACATTGGTTTACTTTAAATTTGATTTCAAAAGAAAATATTTACTAACATAGTGTAGTCTCTGTATCCTGGAACTCATACCCAGTTTTTCTAACTGGTTTCATTAAAAAAAAATCGAATTTAAGCGTAATAAAAAATATTTGTCAAGTGACCTTGAATATTCTTATGCAAACATGCTGAAGACTGAAATTAAAAAAGCTTTGATTACATCATAAGATACACAGACTGTGCTTCTGTGTTAGTTATAGGTTTTAATACTTACTGTCTAGCTTCATTTGCTGATATATTTAACATGTGCACTAAAATCAAGGCTGGAAAAAGGGACGGATGGCTCCCTCTGGATAAGGATAAGTTCTTCTTCGGTGGATCTTACTCGTGCAAGTCTCTCAGATTTTATGTACCCTAATGTACATAAAATCTGGTTTCTGACAGAAAAAAAAAAATGTATGTATAGCTTAGGGTAGGGACAATTCACAGGAGTAGTTTAAGTAATTCGGGAATATGTTCAAGATTCTTTCTGGACATTTTCAACTAGCAGAAGACCTTCCAAAACAGCCAGAACCTGCTGGGGGGATTATACATCTCTTCGGATTTAGGAATGCAGTTGAATCCCACAGAATGAAAAGTGACTGGGGAAAACGGGCATTTCAATTTCCTTCCTAAACTAGATTCAGTAACTCTAGTGAGCTGATTTTAAATGAGCAAAAAAAAATATTCTAGAAATGTTTTGAAGACATTTTAAAAATGTTTCTCATGGGTATACTTATAATAATGAGGGGCACTTTTCTTTATTTGACAAGCCAACATCCCATTCATGTAAACGTGATGTTTGTTGACCGTGTTTAAAAACAGTGAAAAGAGTGATTCTCATGAACATTATCATATCTATAGTTTTTGCAACAACTGAAGCATTTAAAACTTCTGAAAATGGGAGAAACAAGGTTGTATAGGGAGCAAATTTCCAATTGGCACCATGCATAGTGAGCAGAATGGAAAGGAAGGGGAATAATAGATCAAAGTATCCAAGAGTGGCATGTTGGGGTCATGAAGTCTCCATAACAACCACTAAACACCAGCCACTGGTTGTGATGGAGACTTCTTTACCAGTAGCTTCAGAGATTTGCTTTAGGAAACTAAACCATCTTCCAGGGCCACCTTAATCCAAAGATCCCACCATGTTTAGTATTATCAAATATTACAGAAAGACACCAAGTGCTGTGTAACATGAAAACAAATAGGCTTTGGGTTCTTCAGAGTTTTCATTCACGATTAAGCAGCTGCATTATATTTACCTTCTCAAGGCTTTTTCATCTTAACCAACAGGTTAGAAAGGATCTGCATTCGGGAGTAATGTGCACATCATTATCTTGTATCCATCCTCCTGAAGAGGAACATTTTTATTTTCTGCTTACTTAACATATTTTAGTATATAATCTACAAAATGAGGGATTTTGCACGGATTTAACAACATTAGAAAAAAAATTTGTGCCAATATTAAGGCTGAATTTTTCGTCAAGTCCAGGCCAGCAGTTGAGAGTTCATGTTTGTGTGAAGGTGCGGGTTTGTAAATGTGGAAGTTGTGCTGAAGCAGCTCTGTCAGCATGCAGGATTAGACCGATTGTATCGACAATAAGAACCTTTTTAGTTCTCCTCATCAAAGACTCACAGCAGACAACCAACCGCTTGACTCTATACACACAAACAAATCAGTGCTCATACTGGTGACAACACACCTGTTGGCATGTGTGCACGAGTGTAAATGTCTGCAAAAGTATAAACCCTCCTCCAAGCAGCAGGGTTTAAGTGAGTACATTTAGAGATCAGAGTTTTCTCAGGGCGATAATACAGCAAACTCCACGCCCTCCCTTCCAACTAAACCAAACCAAATACACCTGAAAACACTAACACAGGTGCGTGTAGGTGGGTGGAGGTGAAAGAGGACAGGAAGGTGAAGGTGTTTGGAAGGGTTAGGGACGTAAAATCAAACTAGCAAAGAAACGCAAAATATCAATCGCATATGTCAGATTTTCTGACACTAGTCCTTTCCCTTATTTAAGGGAGCAGTATTTGTGTTATTAATTTATCATTACTGCCATAGTATCACAAGCTATCTCAATCAAGTTCTTTATCCATGTAATAATAATTGTATTTGCCATGTACATCACAGGACATATGAGGAATTTGTTTTGGTGTAATCACACAGAAGCAGCCATTTGCGGCACCCGGTAGGCAGTAGCGCAAAGGGTCTTGCCTAAGGACCCACACACTGGATGATGTGGTGTATTTGTCCTGGGCTGGATTTGAACCCATGGGCACAGATTGGATGTCAGGTGACTTTCCATTTGAGCTCTCCAGCAGCGTTAAACCGTAATCTAATATATATATATATATATATATATATATATATATATATATATATATATATAGATATGTCTCAGCAGTGGGGCTTGGCATTGATATGAAAAGTGAAGAGGGCATGAACTGAACTTTTGGGCTAATTCAATAATTTCAGCTGTTATAAGCAGGAAGATCAGGCTGTATGTGTCTATCTGTGTGTACATGTCTGTCTGACAAGCCTCCAACAGGTTCCCACTGTGTCTGCAAATCCCTGACACAAGTGCTCAGCATGCCTGTATATCTACCAGGATATCTCCTAATTGTTTTTCTCCTTTACAGAGAATAGTCTTGCATACCTATTAATCTATTAATATTCATTTCTATAACTCTATTCATACATGATTCTCTTTTCTGTTTGTGGGGAGGTTATACTGCATGTTTTTTTTTTTAATAAGCACACCCTCTAGTCTACTAGTTCACAAGTAAGCAAATAAAAAGTACCTACAGGCCTTTATTTAAGTCTTATCAGAGAGTAGATAGCAGTGCAGTGGGTCTCCAAGATAACTTCCGTCTATCTTGGGTCTATGTGGTTTGATCATTATCAGGTCACACAGGGTTTCATGCTATGCAGCTATGACAGGGCCCCACAGTTGCTATGGCGTCATATGTTGGACTTGATTGATGTTTTAAGCTCAGCCCTCCCCGTTTGTATGAGAGTTTGTTGCTGACCAGGTCTGCATGCGATTTACCAATGACTTTTACGGTTTAGTCATGTCCCCCTTGTTTTTTACTAGGTACACAGAACGTGTCAAAAAGGAATGTGACAGTCAAGTGAGGCTTTTTAAAAATGACCTGTTTAAGCGTATCTAGTGGGGGAAAAGGTCAACTGCTGTAAAATCAACTTGGTTTAGATTTAATAACTAGTGGATATGAATTAAATTCCGTATAGCATTTTTTTTAAAGCACAAATATGACCCAACGTTGAACAAAACAAGACAATAAAATAGAAAAAATTCACCACATTATAAAAAAGGTTAATATTGAAACGGTAAAAACTTATGAAATAAACGACTCAAAAGGTTTGACTTTGAAGATTTATTTTATCATTTTTTTAGTTTATTTTCTTCACAATATTTTCCTGTCTCCTGTTATGTTTACTTAGTTTATTACTTCTACCCAGTTATTCTCAGTAACTCATACTTCCATTTAGGATCCGTTTGCTCCCCCTACATACACATGTGCTCAGCTAGTGCTCACATATTTGCAACAAAAGTAAACTGATGTCACAATGTCTTGCTCACAACACCTGTTTATATTGGCCAAATATTTCAAATGTCACATTCAGCCAGCAAGGATTTTCAACATCGTCCTTTAATATTTTAGGATAACGTTTTGGAAATTTTGCAGCAACATAAAATAAAGTTATTTATCTTTACAATAGTACAACAAGGAAGCACCACAGAAGAGTTATGACTTAATACATTATGCACCTCTGACAATCAGCGAGCAAATGTTTATTTCTTCAACAGAGACTCCATTTACTAACAACTGTGTATGTTCAGCAATTTCCAAGCATCAATTGTGGTCTCAGCTAGGATTGAGGTCATACAACCAAAACAAGTACATAATGTAAATGAGCTAACCTTGTTTGTGTGATTACAGCTGTGCTGCGGTCAGGAAATCTTTGCAGACGTTTTTTCTATGTTTTTATCCTGATTTCATTCAAGTGCATTTCCTTCATCTATGGTAGGTTAAGTGAATGAATGGGCACACGTCGTTTTTATGCATGCGTGTGCGTGTGAGAAATGAGCTCATTGTAGCACTATAAATGGTTCTGCTCATAGGACCTCCTTATGGCAGCCATGTGCAACCTGCTGAAACCCAAACAAGAGATAAAGTTTGACGATGCCCACACAAACACATACGCGGACGCACAATCAGTATACCAGGGGATGCCGAGATATTGTGGAATTTGAACCCTCATGTTTCACTGCTAGATGATCTGATGTTTTGACCAAAATATATGATAGTGGGGGAAGAGGGGACTTTGAGAAAACAAAGGCTCTAGTAAGAAATACAAGTGACAATGTAATCTAATAAACCTTTTTGACAATGACTCCTAATTCAAAAAAGAAAACAGCATATACATTCAAATATTTTTAGCTTCCTTTTATGCTGTTTAATAGCAAAAAGATAATTATTTAGTTTTAAATATTTACAGATAACATTAAGAATTGCATATAAAACAAATGTTTCATTTGGCTCTTGCTAATAGCCCATAGCAAGTGTTCCTACGTCAATGGTTAGGTGTGAAAACCTGTTGTAAAACCCCTCAGGTGTTGTCACCTTCTTCCAGTTTAAAAAAGGCTTCTCCTGTTCACCTGTCTGGCATTTGCTGCACTTGTTACTCCTGTTCCACCTGTTATGGTGGAAAATCTGACATCATTAATATCTCTTTCGATATTGCATAAAACACTGCCGACATAAGTGCAACAGACTTGCTGAAACAACACATCTGCCCACGCTGAGGTTGATCAGACTTATACACACATGAGATAAATCAAAAAAAACTATTTGTCTCTCAAGATAAACACTGTCTTAATTATAAATTGTAACTTCCAAGTTGAAGAAGTGCATCTTATAATTTTACTTTCACATGATATTATTGTGGAACAAACACACAGCCACCACAAGAGAAATGTGTGAAAGGGTTATTGTATAAGACAAAAAAAAAAACACACTAAAATGTAAGCTTAAGAATAAAGATGACAGTTTAAAAGCATGTTTTTTAATCAGTAAGTTTTCTGTTTCATTTGCCCAGACGCCAAACCCTTTTAAGGTTTACCTTTACTCTGTCATAAACCTTATTCCCCAAAGCTACTTTGAGTTGCTTTAAATAACAATGCATTTAACAACTAGTTAAAATAAAAACAAAGGTCAAATAAAACCTAAAACTATATATATGTTTTTTTTTTATTATGTGTTAATGTTAAAGTGAACCTTGTTTGTTTTGAAAGTTGCATACTTTTTCTCATTTCTTGGAAGAACTCAGCTTCAGAAAGTTCTTTACTCACAGCGTCAACTGTGGTCTGCCTAGGACAGTTCAAGATCACTTTCACCAGCCATGGCTCCTTCAGGTAGTGGATCTGGCTCACCCGTTCCTCCTACGTCTCTTTCCTCCATATCAGAAAAGGAGCTTTTCCTTTTCCATGTACTACCCCTCTCATTTAGCCTGTAATCTTCTTTCTTTCACAGACGTACTGAATCCCACTTCTGACACCACAGTTATGCTGAGATGTGAAAAAAAAAACTATCTGACCTTGCAGTACAGCAAACCAAGCTGGTTTATGAATTTTTATTCAAACACAACAGGTCTCAAAATGGCAGTTCTCCTGTCAGCTTCCCACACTGCTCTTATGAACCCTCCAGGCCCCACCTTCTTAATTGACATCAGCTGATCCAATTGACATCAGCTGATCCTCTCAGTCTTCCAGAGTGGTAAAAAAACAAACAAAATTCACTTTTACATTAACTAATGAAAACCTTATCAATTCTTTATGAACAAAAAACATTTAGCAAACATCTTCACAGACAGACAGGGCAGGAGTTCCAACCAGAGACCAACCAGTAACAGCACAAATTCCCATATCCTGTTCCACTCTTTCCCCACCAATGTAGGAAATCTGATAAGTTGTTAGTAACTTAAACACACAAACAAAAACACTCAAAAGACCAAAACATTACTGTACCTGTAGTGTAAAAATACAACCTAATTTTACAAAAAACGTAGAAAAAATATTTTGTATTTGGATCACTAAAGTGTTCATTTATTGATTTAAAGCATTTTAGAATTGCGCCAAATAGTTGGATAAAATGAAATCAACTACTTTTATCTCAGTGTGCACATCTGACCCAATATTTAATATAAAATAAAATTAATGACAATGTTAAAACTTACATAATTTTGATCCAATAATTATGCTGGTTCTATTTCCTAATCTAAACTAACGAATGCTCATCCACCAGATACAGCAACATGTTGAATTATGGTTGTTCTTTTCTTTCAATTTGATTACAGAACCATTTAGACGTTATCAGTTGGACAGAATCACTTTTTGCAGACTGACTTTTTTTCTCTCATCCAGCAAATGATTCTAAATTGTACGTTGGCCCAAAATCAGATTTATAAGCTTTCAACATTGGGGTATTAAACCTGCAGAGAAATATGCAGAATTTTAATTTCGGCTAAACTGTTCCTTTAAGAACAGAGGGAGGCACTGGAGTGAGACAAATGAATGAGGGAAGACTCAAGAGGAAAGGGGAGGGATGCAGGGCAGTCACCTGTGGTGTGGGAATGGAGCAGTGCTCTCCACAGGGGTCGGTGGTCTCTTACCACCACACTCCACCACCACCCCACCTCCCAACTCTCCCAAATACCCTGCTTACTTCATCCCCCTTTAAACCTTCTCCCCATGTCTTTTGGATGCAGCTGCAGGGAAAGCTAGGCACAAATTAGGGGGGGCAGAAAAAAAGAAAAAAACTAAACAGGAAAGTATTCTAATGATTCAACAAATGAGGGATGAAGTTAATAATCTTGAAACAATAACTCTGTACACATGAATTTAACAAAATATTTCGATGAGTGCTGCTGTACAAGATGAAATCCTGTGAGTGCAACATGTTGTTGCCCTCTGTCCCCCAGGCAGCTGCTTCCAGATGACCCCCCAGCTGCGAGCTGTCACCAGACATCTGCATCTCTCACACACACGAGTATATATGCCTCCGCGTGTACATACAAGTGTGATGGTCTCTTTTCTGCTTGGTTGAGAATCTGTCACAAGTATTTGAGTCTTCTCTCAGCCACACGAACACTGACGGCCACTGACACTAACCGCAGGAGATGGACAGAAACTAGGCGTGCATGTTGCTGATGTTAACGATGAGAAAGAATAGTGTAACTACAGCGATCGTAAAATTATGGACAGGACCCCACACACGTGTTAACAGACACAAGC
This sequence comes from Orestias chungarensis, assembly GCA_032876305.1. NCBI lineage: Eukaryota > Metazoa > Chordata > Actinopteri > Cyprinodontiformes > Cyprinodontidae > Orestias > Orestias chungarensis. Next base: position 6,799,511 of record JAVLVB010000668.1, on the reverse strand, counting down.
ATGCACACTCAAACTATGAAATGCTGGCACTCTGATATTTAATGTGGTACAATGGTTTACAGTATATATAGATTATTAGCTCCTGTGCATTTGTTTTACTTTCTTGTGAAGATGTCTTTTTAACCTACAAACCATTTTGTAACATGAAATCAAATTTAAACTGTGTTTTACTCACTTCTCAAAAACATTGGACACAGTAGATCAAGTTTTATGAAAACATTTTCTATTAGTGTGTGAGCCTTTTGTTGGACGCTTTAAAGATGTCCCAGCACAACTGGGTGTAGAAATGCTAAGGCATCCACTCTAGTTTCCTCTATGTAACCTAAAAGGTTCCTCAGGGATCTGTTTACGAGCCCTTATTATATATATTATGTATCCTCAGTTTTGATGGATAAAAGTAAAACAAAAAATGTTTTTTATGCAGATAAAATGTCAATGTACACTTTTGTGTCCACACCTAACCATGAGCTCTTTAGTTCCAGCAAGATGCATTACAGATTAGCTAAGGCTATAAATACTAAACGGTTTAAATTGTTTATACTTGTATCCATGCAAATACGCACACACAAAAAAATTATATTTTAGTATGGTTACATTCACTGTTATGTAAATACATTTCTCTTGAAAGAGCTTTATTGCTTCTAAAAATGTCTACCATCAAACTTTGTGATCAACAGCACCAAGCTATAGTTGGGGTTAAACACGCATGCAAATCCGATGTTAATGCCTTTTAAAGATCTTCTCCAGTTTTTTTTTTTTTTTTCACAAGCTCAAGCAAGATTGTTCATCTTTTCCTCTTTTTTCAGGAGTGGTGCTGTGAATGTGCACTGGTGCCATTAAATTAAGGTTTATTACTTATTTTCATTGAAAATAAATACACATAACATGTTTAGGTCTTTCTGAATCTCTTCTCTAGAGCTCTTTGGCTGTTGACAACTCCTGGTTAAACCTTTTTAGTCCACCTGTTTTTTCCTGGTTTCAAGTGAAATTGGGATCTTTCTACTCTCAGATAATGGATCTAACTCAACTCACTGGAACATTTAATAGCGTAAAAATGTACCAACCAAAAGTATTACTGTTTTTTTAGCAGTTTCTTTGATTTTACTGTGTACTACTCTTCCCTTGATGCATATTGTTTAACTTTCCAAAACCTGTTTTTCCTGCATTGTTTCTCTTAAAAATGTATTCCCTTTTAAATGTAGTTGTGGCATTGTGTTAAGACACACCTGAATGCTCCCACTGCCAAAATTTGTGCTTTAATGGGGGATGTGACAGATCAAGTGCAGTAGATTAACAGCACCTGTGTTACTTTCTTGCTTTCTAATACCCAAGAACAGAAAATGTGTACTTTTTCAAATACTGCTGCATACTGATGGAATTTTGCATTTTACATTGTAAAACTCAAACATGATTAACAGAAGCTAAATTCATGTTTTTTTCATGACACATTAGTTTTTCTGCTTGTCATAGTTGAAATATTGAATAAAAAATGTAAGTTATCCGGGATTGTTTTTTTTTTATTTCCATTAAAATTCTATAATTTTCAGGACTCAAAATCCCTGTTTAATGTTTTGGTCTACATTTTTAATATAATACTATGAAAGTTTAGTTAAATTATACATATGATTACAACAACTGCAATTAAATAGAAAAAACTGTAGGAATCATTACAGAGACATCAATAAGCTCTTTGCTATAGTTTTTTTAATGAGTCTATGGTCTAAAACTCCAACCATTCCCTGTCTAATGTCTGTCCGAGAAATATCTGTAGGTGTGGGCAAACACTTCTACTCTCAAAAATCCTTCTGGTAAAACGTCCTAAGTGAAGGTACAAGTCTAAGGTGTAATTTGGAAAAAAAGTAAGAAAAATAATGATTTTGTAACTTTTATATACTTTAAAACAGACCATAATCATTATAATAGCTAACTTTTCAACTTTAGCTCTTATAACGTTACAGTACAGATACTATTCATTGTTTCAGAGTAAGCAGAAGATTAAGCGACAAACGGGAAGTGGGAACTTTTCTTCCCATCGTATCTAACTCGTTCTGCCGTGCACACAAGCTGCACGTCTGACAGAGTTTTCCAGCAATCTCCCCTAATCTGTTGAAACAATGTGGTGAGGTGTGTGTGTGAGTGGTGCAGGGTAAAGCAGTGTCCCATACCACCATGATTGGGGTTAGAGGTCAGCAGGGAACCAGGGAGCTGTCATACTTTATTAGACTGCCTTTGGGACAAAACTAAAACTGGTATGAGCGATGCTGAAAACGTTAACAATCTTGTTTTACAGTCACCTGGACAATTACAGTTTTTACATGACCACACAGGTTCACACAAAGGGTTATTCCACATTAAAAAAGTACCTCTTAATTTCTCCTGCCACCTGGGATACCTTTTACAAGTCTAGTAGTAATTTTCGCGCATTGTTTTCTGGCCTAAACCATTGTTATTTTGTTAAAATCAGTAAGTTGGAAAGTTAGTAAGGGTACACTACTTTGAACCAAATATTGTTATTCATCATTCATCTCCAGCAATAAGGACAGCAGATTCTGGACCTTTAACTAGATATCAAAGAATCAAGAAAGACATACAGGACAAACAACCATGCATGCATATTTTCACATACAAGGCACCTTAGACGGACCAATTAACCTAACATCCATGCTTTTGTGTGCCGTGAAAAAGCCTGAGAACCTGGAGAGAACCTAGAAATATAAAGAGTAATTCCATTAAAAAAAAGATCACCAGAAAGTATTTGCAATGCTACTACTTATACACAAAAATGCAAATATCTGCATATTTGCAAAAACAAGGTTGTAGTGTAACATTTTTGGTATGTACCCACATACAAATTTCACAAAAACATGTGAAAAATTATGATGTTGGGATTAGAATAAGAATCCTTTGTTAAACAGAATAAACAACGAATACTACTTTATTTACCTTTTTTTAGCTGGGATCCATAGAAAGGAAACACTTATATATGAATTTAACTGTGTGGTTTATATAGTTTGATTACAACAGAAACTAACATGTCCTGTTTTTTGTTTTGTTTTGTTTTTCATTTTGACATTATCAAAAAAGTCCTTAGTGCTGCAGCTCTTGCATCCCGTATATACTGTAGCACATGTGCACTAATGCTACAATTACAATTCAACTGTAGCTCATATGCTGACAGCAGTAGTAATGTCACCTGATCTAAGCCAATATCATGAAAATGATATTTGACAATGAGGAAGAGGGAAGGGGAACATCTACACAAACTTAACTAAAGTAACTAAACACAGGTAACTTAAGAATTAACTGAAATATCTAATAATTAAGCAAAATTAAACTGAAGCAAAATCACAACAGCATAAAGAAGTTATGCAAAAAGTTTAAATAAATATTTTATGATTTTCCCCCATGGCAGAACTCCAAATGGTATCACCCAATCAGTCACTCTGGGATTGGAATATGCCAGCTGGAGTCTTTTGCTTCAACTCAGCTCAACTCAAGCTCACCCTCACAGCACCAACAAAAGAAAGCACAAGAAAATATTAAATATATGACAAAATTGCTACAATTAGAACTAATGTATTTTAACATTGTCAAATATAATGAAAACCCATAACTTATGCTGCAGTGTGTGTGTAAAAAAAACTCAAAATGAAAAAGTGTTGGTGTGTGGAGTTACCGCCTGTGTGGCTGCAGGTGTGGCCATCACAGCCTCATAAAAGGCACTTGCATAACCTACAGTCTGTGGTTGAAGCTAACACAGTGTCAAAGATGTTATTCCAAAAACAAGGTTTTAGGAATTCAGTTTAACAGAGAACTCCAAAATGAGTCATTTATTAAAGCCTTTAATTGCAAAGAGTGATACCTGGAAATAGATGAATGAACACATATTTTAAAATTACAATATTGTAAACATCAAATCTGACATTTCATATTTCTTCAATGAAGCAATGAAATTGGTCCTTCAGTTTCTCTCAAACCTTCCCTGGGTTTCTTTGTCTTTCTTGAACAAAACAAAAAAAAAAAGAGAAATAAATAAAAAAAATTTTTTTAACTAAAACAATATACCTCCTTTAAACACAGATGCCTGTCTCCTGTTTGTTTGGAACAGACTATCCTCAAAAACGAAATCATTAATTTTACCAGCCAAGAACTTGTGACTTCTTCTGAGAATTCTTCACAAGCTTCAGCCTTGACTTTAGCTGGATGGAAAACGAACTTTTTAAGAATGTTGATTTGCTGAGGTTGCGAAGGGTTTGTCTCTTCTATTTGTAGTGACTTTCCACTTTCTGAGCAGATGGTTTCCTTAACAGAAAGTACTCTCAGCTGTCTGCAGCCTATTCATCACAGAAACATGGTGGCTGCCTAAATGCGTGTAAGCCCTACAGTGAGACGCGTGTTGATGGAAAAGAAAGTCAACCTTGACAGCAGCTGTGTGTGTGCAAAGAGATATACAGGAGTAACCTTTATTTTTCATACTTTTTGGTTGAGCTGAGTAACAATTGGCTCCTAAAATTATTATCAGAAAACTTAAAGAAGGTAAGAAATTAAATTGAGCAACAATTCCCTTCTCAAACAGCTTTAATCGATATTTATTTTAAAATGTTCTATGTGTGTAACTTATTAATGTTTAGTGTATAAAATGTTGGAGCATTGCAATGTTGCAAACTGTCAAATTATTTGTCAACTGACAAATTTAGAGCTCTGATGAAAGGATTTGGAGATCCCAATCCACTTTCAACATTTACATATTTTTAAGTCTTTAAACATTCCACTCTTAAGCAACCTCTACTCACTGATAAGGAGACAAATAAGCCTCCTGTGAGATGTTACACTTTCCAGCAAGTCTGTGTAATCTGGGTGGCAATGGCGCAAGCTGCTCCTGAGCAAGCACTTCATGTGTAGTCCAAGTCTAGTGAAAAAAAAACATGCTAAACCTGTTCCCTCTGCTTTGCGGGATATGCATGCGTGTGGGCTACTTACCTCACCATTGCTTTAGGAAAAACATCCGAACATTCATCAAAACAGCAGAACACAGATTGCGATAAGACCCTTGTGTTTTGAGCCTGTTTGAGCGTGCGTTCCCCTCAGAGCAGTTGGTAGGTGGGGGGGGGGGGGTCTCTCTTTGCATCTTGAAGGAAAGGTAACAACGTCAAACATACAGGCAAAAAGCAGGCTGCGACTGGTTTTAAAGCCACCAAATGTCTACCTCTGATTGGAGAATGATAAGAAAATCGTAAGCACTGCTGTGTTCGTGTGTGGTTCCCAGACTGCTGCTACTAGAGCATCTCTTTTACTGCTGAAGTCTGATAAAGTCAATTAAGCCTGACACAAGTAAAATTTGCAAATATATCATCAGTCCATGCAAAATTATGGGTTTATGATCAACCAACTAATCAAACAAAAACATATAATTATCCTTTTGTCAATAAGAGATTCTCCGTTTTATCTGAGGTATATCTTATTTGCAAAGATACATATGTGCCATGACATCGAGTGTGCCTTATTTGATTCTTTGATCTACGTAGGTGGTATATTTGAAGGTCACCTTAAAGCAACACTACGTAACTTTTTAACCTTCCTAAAATATTTTCATAACTTTTGGGATTATACGCCGACTTACAGCTCGTTGAATGACACCTTGTAGACCGAGGAGGTCCATAACGGTCTCATTGGCACTAAGAAACTTTGAGGAGTTTGGCAGGAAGCCTGTTAGGCAAAACATCTACAAATGTGCTGACTGCTTTCCGGCATACATCACTTCCACATTTTCCTATTTTCAACATCATCATATGACATTGCTTCGCCACAATTAGAAGTATTAGCTCATCGCTATTCATCCTTCACACAGCCACTGGAAAAAGAAGTGTACTTAAATCCAACTGCAGGTGTCTAGGAGATCAGGATTTTACTACGCTGTACGCTGGTCCTGATGGGAAATGCAGTCTTCCTTCAGGCAAAATACTACTGCTTTTGTCCACACTGGCCGCCAAAATTGACCAAAACTGAAACTTCTTTAGGGTTGCTTTAAGAAGTCTATCTATCAAATAATCATTTTCTACTCATCAAAGTCTGGGTCACATAAGCAACAGAGATCCATAAACTTTCATACCCATGGGCCAGTATGAGATTCTTACTACACAATTAGCTTTAATAAAATATCATGATTTTGCAATATTGTGACAATAACATGGGAATTCACAGGTATGTATATTTCTCCACCATCTCCACTTCATCCCCATTTATAAATTTTATTCCCTGAAAGCTACAAAGCTGTCCTTTGTTTGTTCACATTTTTAAAAAAAGATGATTGCCCTGACCCTGTAATACAAAGCAAACAATTTGCCACACTCAGCTGCTTGTCGTTCTACTATATGCCTAACAAATGCAGAGTCATCTTAGTACTTATGGAGATGACTGCACTTGAAGTCTGAGGCATACAGAGTGAAAAGGAATGTTTCAGAATAATAAATTCATGTGGTGCTGCTTCAGCTAAGCAGGATGAAACAATAGCAAACGTTGCACACCGATAAATGCTTTCATTATCAAAATTGTATGAATAACATTTTGTTTACTATTTTGCTTGTGAGAAATGAATGAAATGAAAAAGTATATAATGAACATCATATAAATTTGGAATAAGATTTGAATGTGCTTATTGCATAGAATATTCTACTTTTTATTATTTTTTCTAATCCTTATAGAACAATATGTATGAAGTATTTTATTAGCTGGCTAAATAGTTTGGTTTTCTGTCGAGTGCTTAACAAACATGATTTTCATGGCTTGCCAACTGCAGCTTGACACAGGATAATCCGGGTAAAACATACATGGATTCAACAAGGTAACTGTCCATGTTACGACTGTGAATATTTCTTTCAAACATTAATTTAAAAGCAGTAAAATCAGTTTCATTTTATTTTTCACACAGTATCTGGCATCTAATAAAGGACTTTCATCGTGAAGGAAGATTTAAATGCTTCCTCTATTTATCTGTAACAGTTGTTCATCTACCGAATTGAAGAGTTTCACATAGTCAAAGTCAAGCTCTTACTGAAATACCACGGAGGGTTGAAGGTCAAACAAACACCGGTCCATATTTTATTACTGTGATCCATCTATTTTAGTATAAATAGGAACCCTTGTTTAATAAATGCAATCAAGCAAGTAGGAAACCAGCTATAGATATCCATTTTCTAGAGCAAAGCTTCCTTGGCATTTATGAACATAAAACTGATGATAAATTACAACAACTCACACTGAAATAAATCCCATAGGAAATAAAATGACTTTCTTTTTTTAGCTCCTGCAGACAGTTTGCATATAACAAGCCGAGCTGTCACCATTTCACCTTAATGTTACCCCTAAAGCATTTAAAGCATGGCTCATCACATGAGCAAATCTACATGCGGTGCCAGTGGAGCTTCCCATCTGAACAGTAATATTCTGTGAAGTGTTAGTGGGATTTCATATATCTCCATGAAGTCCTCTGTTCTTCTTTTTTAGGAGAGCCAAACTAATAAGTGCGAGTGTGAAAATGTTTGATGAGGGATGGGCCCAAGTCTTTAAAGTGCTTAAGTCTTTCATCCCTCTCTCTCTCAGAGACATTTAAATATGTGAAACATTAACTGTACAGATGTTGTCAGAGGCGACGGACCAACGTGTGCATGGCACAGCCGTGTAATTGTGCCGTCGCTTGACTAGCAATTTGTTTTCCAAGCTGGGAGAAGATTAAAGCTGATAAGTCAAGCCGCTAAATATAAATTTGAGAAATCATTAAAACCATGTAAATATTCCCCTCCAATCCGTTTAGACTAATCCACACCATGGCCAATGAAACTATTCATTAGAAAATCATCAGCTTTAGAACATTCCAGGATTTTTTTTTTTTTTACGTTTTTTATTTATTTTTATTTACATTATTTTGCATGCACACACATACATGCATACTTGCATGTGAGCAGGAGAGATAGAGAACCTCTGTATGTGAACATGTGCAGTGGAATGTAATTTTTTAGCCAGGTTTAAACTACTTACTTATGCAAATCACTGCGCCATTTTCAAGGTGTAACTGACAACATTACGTATAATCCTAAAATGGAGATTTCATACATTGTTCTTATATTAAACCTTCTATGTATGAATGACATTTGCCAAAGGATTTGTCGTTGCTTTTCTGTTGGTGGGCAAGATTAGAGGTCAAATCTATAAAACATTAAAAGAAATCCACTGACAACATTTTTTACATTTTGGTTGAAGTTAAGAATGAAGTTTGGCTAAACACTGCAGAACATTAAGACCAATTATTTTAACAAAATATACATTTTAAAAAGTGATATACTTTTAGAAACTTAGACATGCGACTTTAAATGCATCGAAACTAGTTCCTATTTAGTTCAATAATTATATTTATTTTGATGTTTTCAGACCCCAGCTTATTATCCGCAGAGCAAATGATCTGTCCATACAGGATAGCCTCAAGTTCAGATACCACAGTGACAGGAGGAAGAAAGAGTTTGAAAGTAAAGAGGCAACATCTTAAGACATCAGTCAGGAGGTTTGGACACAAATTCGTTTCTGAAATGAACAAAATGACTAAAACAAAATACAGTTAATGTCTTTGAATTAAAACCACAAAACCCTGGTCTCAGTCCATTTTATTTTTGAAAAATGAAATATTGCAGACAAGAAGGAGAAAGATGACCAACCCCGGGTCATTAAGGCAGAGAAGCTAAGTAATTAATACCAATACTTCAGGTTCAATGGACATTTTGCAGGACAAGAACCTGTGTATGAAGTAAGTGGATCCTCTGAGGGTTGGGTTAATAGAGTGGTGTGAGAGTTTGGCTGATGATCATCATTCTCTGTCTTTTTCTAGGATGGATCAGTGGTGGAGCACAATAAAGGGTAGACAGGCAGGTGGAACTAGATGGAGAATCCAGGAAGGTGTTATCATTGGAACAATCTGAGGAGCAGCAGGAAGACTGAGGAATTTAGAAGGGGAAACAGCAAGATGGAAAACATCCACCAGAAATCAAGGAGTCGATCAGGATGGAGTAAGGGACGGCAGGGAACACGGTAAGAGACAGACAGTTGTACATGAAGCAGAATATCTTAAGGCCTTATTTGCACTGATATGAGTGAATTATCTGATGTCTGCTTCAGGGGAAACCTCTCATCCAAACACTGATCCTGATTGCTGTCAGAGCTTCATCTGTAACCATTTCCACACCAAGCAGAGAGAGAAGGTGGGACAGTCACACCTGCACACACGCACACAACTCAGAGAACCCAACAAAGTCCTGACACCAGTTTGATATCAACTACACATTTTTACTTTACATTTATCATCAGAATGTTTGCTAACATAACCCATGAGGTACCAAACACAATGGGATATCCACATTATCAGATTTCATCAGATATTTCAGGACTATATTTCAAAGCCAAATTGAGCTCAGGTTACTGGGTTGCGATGGCAAACAGAAACACAAGCAATCTACCTGCCAGCAAGATAGCAGAGAGGGCTTCCATTTCAGGCCGGGTGGTGGGTATCGGTGAACCTTCCCCCAGTTGTGTGTGAGCGAGTAAGAAAGAGTAAAGACACCCTCCCTGGCAGCCAATTTGAGGAAAGATTATCTTGACAAATTGGATAAACATCTTGTGTGTGACAGGATGCTGATGGAGGGTCCGCCTGCCCACACGCACATACAACCACACACACTTGGAAAGGTTGGTTTCTTTAGACCGCTGCCTGTGTGTGTATTAGGGCGCCTGTGTGCGAACCCCGCCTAAAGGCAGGTAACAACAGGTATCCCTTCTCAAACAGGAATGCAGGTTCTCAGGTGTGTCTGCCTGTTCTACTTCAAATACGCTGCCACAATACTTTATGTTTGTTTGTGTGTGTGTACGTGTGTGTGTGTGTGTGTGTGTGTGTGTGTGTGTGTGTGTGTGTGTGTGTGTCAGTGTGTGTAAAATGCTGGACAACAGAGTTTAAAGTGACCTCATTGCTTTTACTTTCTTACATAAGTTTGCTTTAATTTTTCTCACGCTACTGTAATTTAATTTCAGTGTGTCAGAAATCAAATATGACTGTATTTGTTTTCAATGTTATTTGAAGATAAAGGCAATATTAAACTTATTGTGTAGCGTAGCAATGTGCCTATTCATTATTTATTTGAGTTGTTAGGGATTTTCTAGAAATCATATGAACTAGGGTCCGTGTTGGGATTGTCACACTAATTTTAGACTTTTAGTAAAACGATAGGATTATCTTTTTCCACCCAGTAATTGGTTTTCTGTTGAAGCAGTATAGTCTCGCTTAATTATATATATGAATATCAATTCCTGGACATTTTAAGGTGTATGTACATTGTTGCTATCAAAACTTAAAACCGGTGAACAGACAATCTAAAGAATGCTAGGGCATATGGCAGCTAACTTGGAAATGAAACGCCAGGAACTGCTTTTTTAAATGTGTAAGAAAAAAATAGGTATAAAGAAAGGTTTGCAGAGAAGAAGCATACTGTAGATACTAAAGTCATAGAGTGTGTTTTTTTATTTTTTATTTAATGTTCAATCATTTGCATGCTAGCTTTTACTGTATTGCATAATGTAAAAATGTATGGTCACTGTTACTCTTATATCTATCAATCGTTCTGTTTTCTTTTTGCTTCCAGCCGCAACTGTCTGAAGGATTTCGGAGTTTAATTAAAACTTCAGCCATTTTCCAGAAGAACAGAAAGATGACTGCGGTGAGCACACAGACACCAAATCTGTTTGTGTGTTGTTGTATTTTTTGTTTTTTGCAGACAGCTCACTTGAATAATAATATTTGCATTTCACTGCTGTGCTTTATTTCACTAAATGCGCAATTTACTTTTGTCCCCTGAATAGAGTAAATCTGTTAACTCTCCAGCTTCACACTGTTCTCCTGAATACAAATAACTGAAATCCTACAAACTACATGATTTTCGAATAAAACATCAGGGTGCTAATTCTAATTGATAAAAATAATTATAAAAGCTTCACATTCATGTATTTATTACTCTACACCCTGACTGAAATTAAGTTATGTAAATGTAAAAAGTTAATCAAAATGTAATACAAAGGAAATACACAACAGAACAAGAAATCTAGGATAAAGAATATGAGGGGAATCCAAAAATCACTGCAATCTGTGTTTACACAACAACTCCTGCTGTTTCCTTGAAGTCTGCATGGGATCCCTGAAGCAGATTGAGAAACAGCTGCAAACCAGCTGACAAGTATAGAAGATGGGAGAAGTTAGCTTCAGCTAGGTTGCATGCAGCTAAAAAGCTATATGTTTAAACTTGGTTTTTTGTCGATTAACAAACAACACTATTCATAAATTTAAAGCCATTAGTCGAAACCTGAAGAACATCTGTCTGCAGAAAGTTTGTCTGAATGAATTTCCTTAATCAACATGTTATGTGCAGATAAGATGGATCCTTTTAGCTAATTATGAATATACACAACTAAAATAATTGTAAAATCAAAAAACTCCTGCTAAACTACTACATTTTTATTTCACTAAATACACAAAGAAAGGCTTTGTACTTTGTATGTACAAATTAGACTCTACACATCACAATCGGAGAGGATGTTGAGAGCCTGACACAGGACCCAATATTCAACTGGACACAAATGGAAACTTTTAACAATATTATTTTGAAAGAGTTGTGCCAGGAACCGGAAACCTGTCACCAACTGGCTCAGGAGACCAAGGAAACCTGAACTTTCGTTCTTCTGCTGAGCGTCGGTTTGAGCGTTATGCCGCCTCGGAGCTGTCAGATGTGCAATTTCTCCGCTAAGTGATCGTGCGGGAAATCTAGTCTTGTGAGTCAGGGGACAGAAACAGCGTCAGAACCAGGATGCCAGAAGCAGGCGAGCAAATGAGTGGGCGAGGTTGGAGACAGTGGTCAGAAAAAGGGTTGTTGTCCAGAATTAGAAAAACTTAGCATGGTCCGATAGGAGCGAGGCAAGAACGTGCAAACTGTGCAACGGCATCGTGGTTAGAATCAGGTGGTCAATAAACAAAGGAACGCTGGACATTTACTCACTGATGGCTTTCAATTATCTGGTGGCTAAACTGGGGTAGACAGGCAAGTTATATTGGCAGGGAAACAGGTGGAAATCATGAATGTTGGTGGGTCTGGTCGGAGCGGGCTGGATGCCGACATGAATGTAAACAACCAGCCTAGCCGCCAGAATATAATAATGGATGAAATATACCTTCAGTTAGATCCCTGAGCTGTAAAGTCATCATCTTACCACTCTTCCTCTTTCATTACCAGCACCAAACAGACTTTCAGCTTTGAGTATTTTTATTTTTTTTAGTACGATCTACATTGAGCAAACAATGCTGACCTTTGAGAATGTTTTTTCCCATTGTCAACAATGCATGTGTCATAAATCAAGCTAATTCTTCCAAAACAAAACGCAAACAGGGACTCTCATGTATTATTTTAAGCCTCATGCCTCCGTCATTTGAATAGTTTTATATTGTCCAAGAATTCAATTGGCTCATGCCCCTCGATGGGCTGGTGACCTGTCCAGGGTGAAATTTTGCCTCTCACCTGATGACCACTGGAGATAGGCACCTGCAGACCCTCGCAACCCGACAAGGAAAAGCAGATGGATGGATGGGTAGCTGGTGCATTTAATTTTGAATAGGATCCAATAAAAATAAGTAAATTTCCCAACTTTGGCTCCCCTTCATTGACTTTCAGTTTTCTAAATTCGTTTATACGTTCTTAGGTTTCTTGTAATGCCCTTTCTTGTCTATCTTAATTTGTTCATCTATTTCCACCATCTGGTTTCCTCATATCAGATGACCACGTATGTTCCAATGATGCATTGTAAACCCAGATACTGGGCCTATGAAAGGGCCAATTTTTTCTTTTACTGCTATTAACCTTCGGAATGCCCTATCACCTCCGGAAGTCTCCTTTGTTTGTTTGTTTGTTTATCTCATTAAAAAGATAATTTTACCTATTGACGTTCAAACATTTGGGGATGTTGACTATAGACAAATTTTATTCTCGCTCTGATGCACTTATTTCATGCTACCTAAAAAATAATCTTGGATTTGCTTTAATCCTTTATTCTATGATATGTGTTTGTCTTTTGATTGGGTATTTTTGTACAGCAATTTGGGAAGGCTCAGTACTTTTGTTTTATTAACTAAAACAGAGACAAGGTTAGATGTTTTCTTTTCTTTCTTTGTTTGTTTGTTTCTTTGTTTGTTTGTTTCTTTCTCTCTTTCTCTCTTTCTTTCTTTCTTTCTTTCTTTTTAACCAATGCCATGCATGTACTTGAAATCTTGAAAAATAAAATAAGTAAAATAACATCCAACAGTTAATCAGTTGTAAATGGTTTAAAGTGTGACCGCGCCTTTCATAAACGCTCTGAAAGGCCTTCTTTCCACATTCACCATAGCAATGATTTACATCAAAGCCCTATGCACTCATACAGGGCCGTGCAGATACATTTGGAGGGACAGGTGCTCGAAGTTAAAAAGGGGCACATGGTACAGAAACATGCCTTGCTATACTACGAGTTTAATTGTACCAATCCATATTTTAAAGAATGTAAAATGGAATCACAACACACCATATAAGCCTCATACAGCTCGTTTTGTTTCTGCTTTCCTTACCTCCTCTCCTTATGAGGCATCTCTCCAAAATGAAACATGATCCTTAAACTACAATCTGATGCACATAAAACACAAACACAAACACAAATTAAAATTTCATGCCTTTTCAAAAAATTGTACTATATAGCTACAAATTGAATACATTTTTGTGCATTAATTAAGTATGACTGTTGACTTTGCACATGGAAGCAGGGGTCTAAAAGTTATATAATTCATAGGCATATTACCCTGTATGGGCCTATTTCATTTTTGCGTAAATAAATGGGAGGTTTAGAAAATCAAAACTTAAATTCTTCTATTATTGTTGTGTTTATGCTCCAATAGCCTGAAATCATGAATATGCATAGGATAAAGTAAGATGGCACATCATATCTCTCTAATGCACTTTGCTCATGGCAAGATAAACCTACAGTAAAAACAACAATAACAAAAAAACAAAAAAAACAAATGGACATACCTTTTCCCCATACCATGCTGTGTGTGTGGTAAACTACCTAGTAGCAGGGATGCAACTACTGCTGGAGCAGTTAAAATATATATTTAAAAAGCCCTGAAATTGTGTTTTTAGTTACGCTTCACAAATCAGGAAAATCACAAACTTTGTTTAAAATATTCCAAAACTAGTTTAGAATAATCGAGTCTAGGTTTGAAGTGTCTGTGTTTTGTAGTTTTGTTTTATTTCTTTGTTTTATTTGGAATGCTGGAAGTATAGAAAAATTAAGTCAAATCGCCCTTTAGACATGTCTTCGAACGGAAGCCAATTTCAGCTTTGTTACTTTCTGTGGGTATGAAAAAAGTAGCTTTCTTTCAGCCTGTCATCAAATTATTCCAAAAGGACCGGCTGAAATTAAGCGGTGACATAATAATATCATGCATAAAAAGATGATAAATACAGATACAAATGCAGATTTTAATTTTTTTTACTGCGTTCGCTTCTTCGGCAGGCCTCCTTATTCGCACACCCACTTTTTGCGCAGTGGAATAGCAGCTATAACTTGTGAGGTGTGTTTAAATTCGGATGACAAAGAGGATGCTAATTGCTCACTTTACTTGAGTACAAACTAATATCGTTGCAGAACGTACTCACCGGAGCAGTTGTTTACTTTCTGGGGAAAAAACACTGACAAAAGGGCACTTTGGGCATCAAGGGGCAAAGGGGCAGGTGCTACAGCCCCCACCCCCCGCATGTCCCTGCACTCATACATGAATCCACCTGAGAAAAACATGTTTAAACTCAATGTTTAAGCAACTTTAAACACTCAGGCTTTTAAATTTACAACTGTGGATATTATTGAATTATTTCATTGTATATTTTTAGGCAGAAATCCTATCTAAAACCTATTAAGAGTTTAACAGTTAAATAAAATATTCTGACATCTGAGTCAGGTAAACCTGATATGACAGGATTATTAGATTTTTTTCAGTTTGGGCGAGTTATATTGCCTATGTGTACAGAGTGGTAGTGATAGTTGCTATTAGAGGCAACCTGTCATAGTTTTAACAAATAATTGTAAATGAACACCAACAATGTTAAATTAACTACACAATCTCATGTAGGGGATGCTGTGTGACGGGTTTTTACAAGTCCACACACACATTAAATACCACTGTTGTCAAAAATGACTGCAGACAATGTTGCTAGTCTGCGTTAATGAAAATATACAATGCAAAGAGTGTTGTCTGTCTGTATATGTGTGTGTGTGTGTGTGTGTGTTGATGTATGTGTGTGAAAGAGGGCACTAATCAACCAACAAAGAGCTTATGGAAGAGAGAAAACAGTGTAAGAATGACAAAGACTAAAGCAAACAGATAACTCACTATTAAATGCTACATATAAAAGGAATTGGTTGAGAGAGGACATTAAAGTGGAGAATTTAAAGAGACAAATGTAACTGACTCTGAAACCCAACTTTTAACACCTTTCTTTCAATGATCCAGGTTAATTACATGATATTTTTATCGGTCATCCCACAAATTTTAATTACATCCCATATTTTGCTTCATATTTGGCCTCTATCCACAGGTTTCAACTCACCTAGACTTACCAGTCTTTATACTTTGTTGCCCTTCCTCTAAAATCCAAAATTATAATTGTTTTGTATAAGCGTGATGAGGTGCTTCATCAAATGAGGGTAACTCTGGGAAGAGCTGTTGCCCTCTGAAAAGGGCTGGTGTTGCCCAGTGCATAATGTGGAGTCTACCTACCTCTGAAAGATTACTAGGCATGTCCAACTTTTTGGACACCCAGGGACCTAACTCCAGAACATTCTGGATCAATATATTGCATTACCTTAAATGCTATTTTTTACATCAATCAATCAAATCAATCAAAAATATTTTATTTATCCCAAAGGGACATTAAATATTGTTGAAGTAACTAATTTAACCAAGTAGTCAATATAGATGGTGATGGCTGTGGGAAGAAAATATCTTCTGTAGCATGAGAGAGGCCCATCCTGATGTCAGTTTAATTTCAATAGCAAACAATAGATGAACGCAGCACTTTTCAGAAGCAAAATTCAATATCTTCTATGCATAAAAGTTCTGCAAAACGTTCCCCAACGCAATTCTTGGTGGCTGCTCTTAATGTGGGTATGTGGGCAAGGTTTGCACCAATGTAACTTTCACAACAATAATAATATAAATAATAATAAACTGAAGGCCTTAGCCTTATCTGTTAAAACCCATGATAACAAACTGTAGTTTTTTAACTGGGATTTCATCATTTTTAAGTGTAAGATTGGATAAATGTGGCTAAATATGCTGAAGCAAAAGTCTGTCACTTTTAACATTTCTCTTTGATCATCAAAAAGGTATGGAGCCAAAATAAAAAGTACAGATGTTTTTGGAGGGAAACAAGACTCGTATGCATTATTAATATGTACATAAGTTTTCTAACAATTGTGTGTGTAAATAATAATAGTTTCAAATGAGCATCCTAATCCGCATACAAAAATCAAGCAATCAGGACACTCAGTGGATTAAAAGCGGAGTCAGAATAAAATTATACAAAATAAATACATTGAAGTAAATGGAATATACAAATTTTACGCATCATTTGTGTAACCACCCCAAATCATGAACCCTCCACAATCATTTGTCAATGGATTATGCTGATGAACTGTGTTCAGCTTTCTGTCCTTGTACTTCATCTATTCAAACTCCCCTCTTAGGTGGATCTAACTTTGAATGAAACTGTTCCTCAGAGTAGAAAAAGATGTGAATATATTCTCATATTAACCAAATACGGGCATTTTGCATCTGAGGCTCATTAGAAGACAGTTTTATAAGTTTTGCCAAGCAGGACCGTAGCATTAAGGATGTTTTCCCCTGTGGTAGTGAAAGGCTAATTTACAGCTTAAACACAGGAAATGACCTTAATCCCCTGAGTTTCCCTTAATCTGCAAACTCTTTCTGTTCTTCATGCTCCAAATGATTGAGCAGCACACATGTCCTCATACAGCCACGCATAGCCTTAAAGCTGCTCAATGGTCAATGGCGGAGGAGATCCTGTTTAAGGTGATTAGGATTCATCTAAAGGCAACAAAGGAGTAATCCAGAACACTAACGGTCAAATGTTAGAGGTTGTTTGGTTGTTTTTTTCAACATGGTAAGATTTAGCAGTATCTTGTGCACAAGGGTCAGTAATATTATCTTCAAGTTACTGTTTAGAAGCTCTTTGCTCAAGGAGATAGCAATACCTGGAAATTCTGCCAAAAAAGAGCTTATGTTGGTCATCATATCTGTGACTTGACATTGTCTGGAAAGCAGACACGTCAATATTTTTATAGACCACACAGAAACCCTGTCCATTGTAAGAAAGCCTGAACTAAACAGTCTGTGCCAAATGATTTTTGGGACCACGGATAATTTGTAACGCTGTTTGGCTTATTTACAGTACATACGAAGCATTAAGAAAGGACAACTTGTTGACAACAAAACATATCACTTATTAAATAAATTATTTTAAATTATTTATCTAATTTATTGTGAGGTGACACAACCTAGTGTGAATTGGTGGAAAATAAAGAGGCGGACTTTTAGAAAATATAGCACAAGCTAGTGCACATATTTTTTTCAAATAAACATTTCTTTTGCCCCATCCTGCTGAGATGTGACAGCATAATAAACATCTCCCTGCTGTGTTCTCTCACATGATAGGGGCACTTATATCAGGTTTTGTTTCCATTAAAGCATTTCTCTCCTTTATTGTTTGCTTTTGGTGAAATAATGTGTTTTTGAATAACAGTATATTTATATTCATTGACAGGAATTCAAGACAGATTGCTTTGAAAAAAGCATATTTTTTTGTAAAACCACTCAAGCACTTGGCTAAGATTCTAATTTTGGCCATCCTGGCTCCTGAATAGGTAGAATAAGTATTTATGATTTGGCGCTTAGCACTATATAGGTGGAAATTTATCATCTTATGATTTTACCATCATCCTCATTTATCCCTTTAATTGCAAATAAAGTTCATAGATAGAGCTGTGAAGATTCTGAAATTTGCAGATACATTTGTCTGTAATAATATTTGTTTACCAGAATAAATCAAAGTAATCTAAAAATTTAGACATCTAAATGACTAAAAAGCCTTTAAGCAAATTAATCCTTAAATTAATTTGCTTAAATTTGCTTATTTATTGTAGTGGTTATATATATATATATATACATATATATATATATATATATATATATATATATATATATATATATATATATATATATATATATATATATATATATATATATATATATATATATATATATATATATATATATATATATATATATATATATATATATGTATATAAGAAAAAAATTAAATGTTGATTGGAGGAAATGATACATAATATGATATATGTAGACAACTATTCCAGTCTTTGGGTCACAACCTGAAAGGCTTAATATATTTCCGATATCCGTCTTGAGGAGGTTTGACTGTGTGAAAGTTTAGTACCTGGAGATTAACTGCTCTTAATTTATGGAATAAGGGATGTGTT
>JAVLVB010000668.1:6754344-6771105 GCA_032876305.1 Orestias chungarensis | reverse complement strand
ATATATATATATATATATATATATATATATATATATATATATATATATATATATATATATATATATATATATATATATATATATATATATATATATATATAAACCATTTGTATCTAGCCAGATCCCTCATAAAAATGCATTTTTTTATGTCAGCATCCTAACTGTGATGCATAACAGAAAACAGCCAGCTAAAAAGTCCTTAAGGCCAAATTACAATAGGTTTGTCATCTTTTTAAACCATAGACATCATCCATCTACTTTTATTGACTCCTTCTTCATTGGTTTTCTCAAATGTAGTAACGCAATCCTTTTATCTGTTGAAGGATTTATTTATGTTTCTGCCAGTACTGTTAGTCCAAAGAGCATTCACAAGGAACTGAGGACGTCTTTATCAGCCTAAAAACTAAATTCTTCTCTATTTCTGTCACTTGTGGAGCCCCACTGAACCCTCTCCTCCTCCTCCCCCAATATGCCTTCCTTTGCCAGTGCGGCTCAGTGGGACCCTCTTTCTCGCCCTCTCTCTTCCCAAACCTCTCTCTCTGTCGCTGTAACTCTCTCGCCCCCTCCCTCAAGGCAGAAGTAAACCACGCCTTGAGGCCCTGCTCCCATTGTGTGCCCTCTGCTACTTCTGTTTGGGGCCTTTGTGCGCCGCTAATCAGCCGTGGGGCCATGCTTGGCCCCGAGTGTGTGTCTGCGAGTGTGCGTGAGTGTGTGTGTCTGTGTCCCTTGCCCTCATTACGTATCCACACTGGGAGGCCAGCATGGGAAGTTTCTGCTGCACCATATACCTCCCTCCATCCCTCCACCACTCTCCCCCGTATTCCATTTCCCTCCCACTTGCTGTCCATCACTTACATCCTCCCCCTTCGTTCTCGTTACAATGCGACTTGGGACACTTTGTGAGCAGAACTGCACCTGTTTCTACTGAAGTTTTATTGTCATGCAGAGACTTTTTTTATTTTACGGTACATATTTTTTTTACAGTCACTAATAATTAATTTAAATTTTGCAATGGTATTCGATTCTATGAAAGTATTCTAATTGTTCAAAGTACTAATATTTATCCTAAACCGAATGAACTGAATCTCCTTGAGACCAGATATTGGAAACAACACATCACACCATATTTATGTTTGGTATATTGTACTCTTGGCTATGTCAATGGTTCCGTTTGAGATGTTTTTGTGTTCAAAGGATCTTCTCCTCGTACTTTTTTATTAAATTATAACCAGGTAAAAAATATTTCTTTAAGTTTCAGTTCATAAACAGTAGAAAACTGCTTTACATTTTATTCTGTTGTATCTTTTAAACATTGAATAGATGACTAGATTACCCAAATGAGGCATTAGAGAAAATCTGAGGGAAGGTATAGCTGATATTACCATGATTTGCAGGATGTTTGCTTTTGAGTTGTTCATGTGTTGTTTTTTTTGTTGTTGTTTTTTAAGCTCCCAGTGTTTCCCTGTGCCTCTATTAAGTTTTTTTTCTTTCTAAGTTGGCATGTTATTTGTATTTTTCTTTAGTCAGTTAGATCTACTGGTTCATTGTTCCACTCCCATTACATATTCTGCCTTTTATTCACAAGTTTTATTCACATGTTTTCATGTCGTGGTGTGGGTTTGTGCTGCCATAATTTCTCTCTAATGTAAAGTTCCCAGGTTTTGGGTTCGTTATTAGAAAAAAAAACAAAAAAAACCCACTTCATATGATTCTACATAAATCCTGAATATGTTCTGTAAATTTTCATATTAATAACTCAACAGATACTTAAAAAAACAGTGTTACATTACTATTGTTTAATGTTATTTTTATTAAATGTACATTGTTGCGTATGTATTTTGTGTTTCCTTCATTGAAGAAATACACATTTTTTGTTGAAATATGTTGTTGTCGAACTTTAACTTGATTTATAATGCTTTTTTAAATACATTTATTTGGACAATAAATATCTGTTTTAATGTATTCTAGATGTATACATTTAATACTAAAAAATGTCTCTTTAATCTGTAAAAGAAGTCAGCTGGGCAAAAAGAGAAGTGTCCATTCATTTATTCATTCTCTCGCAAGTCACACGCTGAGTGCCCCTTTGCCCTCCGGTTCCCTTCCCACTCTTCCTCTCCTTTACCTTTCTCTCATTTGTCAATCCCATCTTTTCAGTCTGCTTCCCCCCAGCTCTTCTCTTTCCTTTTCTCTGCTGTGATGTATCACTTGTCTTGGCCTTTGCGTGTCTCTGACATGATGCTGAATCAGTTAAGAGCCAATGAAACTCTTTCACTTCAATAATAGGGTGATCTATTCATTGCTCATCGTGACTTCAGAGGACATTACATGGATTCATGCTCGGTTCTCAGAGAAGTATACTCACTCTGAATCTAACAATTACTTCTCCTAATGTTCCAGCTTTGAAGACTTACTCTCAGCACCCATTATCAGAAAGTGGATATTTAATGTACCAGCATGAAAAGATTAATGTCCCTAAAACAAGAACGAAACACATATAAACAAACACATAGCCATAGAGGCATCTTAGAATTGAATGTACGGTGGAGAAACTTTTTTCTGCTACTGTCAAGAACCCTTCACCTAAACTACAAATACTTCCTGAATCGTCGTCTCTTTTCTGAAAACTTGGCTCTAGGTTTATTTGTTTAATGACCCATATTTATGTTTTGACTCATAAGTAGCCAGAATGCTTGTTTGTATTTCTTCTCTCAAAAACAAGTTAAAGAAGCTTGCAGAGCCGTCAGTCATTTCACCCACAACAACACCCCCCACCCCTTCTTATATTTATTGTGTCAAGTATGATATCCAATGCTTAAGTGTTAAATCTTTTTTTTCTTCTATACATGGATGGTGTTGCATGGATTTCAATAAAGCAGAAATAGGTAAGGTAGGTCATGCATCTTTGAAAATCTGTGCAAATTCTAGTTCTGTGTAAAGGGTCAGTGTTGAGACATAATTTCCATATTTACCTGTGCAGTTCTAAAACGCCTGTACCAGATCTTCTTTTAGGAATGTAGGCCTATATTAAACTTCAGCAAACAGTTGATGACAGGATGGTTACTTAAAACCTTTCATTTATACGACTGAGGTGTCTTTGAAATAGGCGCAGTCTTGATTAACTTGAGAA
This sequence comes from Orestias chungarensis, assembly GCA_032876305.1. NCBI lineage: Eukaryota > Metazoa > Chordata > Actinopteri > Cyprinodontiformes > Cyprinodontidae > Orestias > Orestias chungarensis. The sequence goes on along the minus strand of JAVLVB010000668.1, from coordinate 6,767,975 downwards.
AACTATATGTCATACTTCCTAGTATAGTCATGTGATATCAAAACACATTTTCTAACTAATATTACTGGAACTATAGACGTAGCAGGTGTAGTTTCAGGAATCTTACAGTATAGTACAATCAGGAAAGATTTCAGGTTTATGATATTTTAGGTTAAGCATTTATTAAGTAAACGTTATCAATCCCCAAAACAAAAACTTCAGACCCTAAAGGACATACGGTACTTAATTTAGGGGAAAAGCATGACCTTCAAACCGAAAAAATGCCAGACATACTGCAACATGATTGGGTAAACAATTCTCACATAAAAAACTAACCTTTTTGGAATATAAATGTATTTATGGTATTAACCGTTATACGGTATTCGGGTCAAATTGACCCGTTTTAAATTTTCGCAAGAAGAAAAATGGTACTAATATAATTTTTTTTGACCTGGAATTCCATGGCCTTGGCTTATTTTCAGTGATGAACATGTCCCAAAAAAATATTTGTTTTACCACACCTGCTAATATACCCACCACATTTATATCCTTCATGTGGTGTTCGGGTCAATTTGACACACATACAGAGAGACACACAGAAACACAGACAGAGAAAGTGTTACATTATTGTCATCAACGTATAGATGAGCTGTCTCCTCTCAATTTCCCACACTCTTTACCCTCTGTCATATGTCCACCTTCAAACACTTTTTTAGGCGTTATTCCATAACATTGTAAAGGTCGAACCCTCTCTATGTGCATCACACCTGCACATAAATGGGCTGAGACAAAAATACCTCTAAATCACAGTAGAGAGAGTTTTTCCATCATAATCAAAACATTTATCCAGAGGTCTTTGAAGCTAATTTTTTAAGAGTCAGTTACAGCGATGAGGAAGATGACGATGTCAGAATAGAAGGATAATGTCATGCCCTCACAGACACAAACACACAGAGACACACACAGTCATCAAACCAAAGATTGGCTGTTTGTTCTAAATTTCCTGCACTCTTTACCCTCTGTCATGTGTCCACTTAAAACACTTTTTTTGATGTTATTCAGTAACATCAGAAAGATCAGCCATTTTCTTACACTATACGCTCTGCACCTGCACATTAGTGGGTCGAGCCAAAATATACAGATACCTCCAAATCAAATTCTTTTGGCCATGTTAGTGGAGAATGTTGAAATAACATGGCCAAAATAATTAGTTTTCAGAGGGCTTTGGAGCTAATATTTCAAGACAGTCACACTCAGATTGATGTGGAAGAATATGAAATCAGTCACTTTCTCAAGATAAAGGTGACTGATTGTGGAAGTTCCAGTTTGTATAGTTTGTATTCAAAATAATAAATGTTTTCTCATTTCATTTTTTTTTTCCAAGATAAGCATGAGTGTTGAATATAGTGGATTTTAACATTAATTTTAACATTATGACAAAAACAGTAGTCACACTTCCATCGTTAATTGTGCTCTAGTAAAGACAAATTGCAATAAATAAACATATATTTTATCTCAATAGTTTGAAATTGGGTTAAAGACTTAATGGTTTATGCAGTATAATTTTGTTTTAGAGTTGTTTTTAAGACCCCAAATATGCCCCGGGTCAGTTTGACCCAAAGCTCTCCAGAGGGGCACAAATGTTAATACAACACAAGGGTTAATGCAATTTGATGCTAACACTTTCTCCAGAGGCCACAGCAGGGTACATGAGTGTAGGCCACAATGACAGGGACATTGTATCTGAAGGTTACCATTAGCAGTCTGAGAATTTCAGAAAGTTTATTAGTTTTTAAAACAAAATTAGTTTAAATGCACAAATGCTGAAATAAAAGAGAAATTACCAATGGGTTCAGCTTTAGGAAGGCTAAAACTGTACCATGCCATTTGATAAAATAAGGATCTCCTTTTACCATTCAAAAAAAAGTTATTACAAACATAATATATAAACACTTTTTAGGACTGTGCAAAGAAGCTACGGCCTTAAAACGTTAATTAAATGTTTTGCAACTGTAATTAGTAAATACAGGAACTTTGTACTCCTCTGTTTGTTCATCAGCATAAAAAATTAACTTTTATCATTATTAAAAACTCAAGGTATCCTAAACTATATTCAACAACCATTCAAACATTCATAAATATAATTGCTTACTCAAAAAAGCGGTTAAGTGAAAGTAGAACAAATTGAACAATATGCCATAGTTTGTTAAAACTAAAATTCTTGAACATTGTACCTGCAATAGATGCCTTAGCCTACCTTAAGTTTAATGAAAGAATGATCAGTTTTAGCAACAACGGTAGGTCAATGTAAAACAACTCAGTAAAACAACCACGATCGACTGGTGATTTGAAGAGATAGAAAACTAAAATATATGCAGAGGAAATAAAAAAGAGTTTATAGCAGCAGTTGTGGCGCGTCACTGGCAGCATCTCAGCCCATTGTCACAGTATCTGTGGTAATAAACATTATGATCATTTCATCTTCTAAAAAGTTTGCAAACTTCAGCTCTCTTAACAGAACTTTATAGAGTTTAATTTCAGGGTATCCCTTTCCCTCGTGCAATCATATACTACTGAATGTTATTTTTTACCTATTTCTCTTTGTTTCTATTGACTCTAAAGTAAAGACCTTTTTATTTGCTATCAAGTATCTTCTGGTTTTCCTCACCGGCACAATTTCTGGAATACCAAGTTTGTTTTATCTACCACACTGTGATTACTGAGCAGCTTTAAAGTAGTCTGATGTGAGGCCATTTTGATTGAAAAAAAGGCCACCTGACTATTTGAACCAGGACTGTCCTTAGTATGAAAAGAAGAATGTGGAAAAGCAAGTACACAAAATATATTTAATACCAGATTACTCAGCCTACTTCCTCTTCAAAGATGAGCTAAACATCTTTAATCTGTAAGGAAGTCTCCAAAATTGGTAAAAGCCTAAGTGTACTGTTTGCTCTGCTAAGTACTTACATGTTCCTGATTATTGTAGATAGATGGATCTTCAAGTGGGGCTTTAACTTTGGAATCATATTGCATTTGTAATATCTTATAAGCGACTCTTTATTATGGTCTTAAGGAACTGTAGAAAATAGGCAAATAAAAAAGGCTATAGCCTCCCATTTTGTTCTAATGCAGTTGACAAATATATAGAGATTCAAATGTTGTGTTATTCACAAAGAGTTTCACTGCTTTTCCAAACATGCCGATAAAAACTGGAAACTTATTCTTTATGCTTTGATAAAAATGCAGAGATCCAAAGTTAATAATTCTGTTGATGTTATACGTCATTAAAAAAATGTCAGAGCTAAGGATAAAAATGAGCTTAGATGATCTTTGAGAAGAATATTGAAAACCTGTACAGTCAAAAATCTTAAAATTAACAGAGTCCTATGGTTTGCAAATAGAGCAGACAGCTTACGTTTGATTATCCAATATCATAAAGTCAATACTCATGTAAAAAGATATTATCAACGTAACAAAAAGTCTAAATCAAAATGTAAGAAGTGAACATTTTAAACAAATGATGCCAAAATATCAGGAGTGAAGCAATACAACACAAGCTAGCACTAGTTTACCTATATAGGGATAACAACCAATTAAGAAAGAGCAGGAAGAGCCAAAAAAGAAACAAAGAAAACCTTAAGGATTCTAGAGGAGGCTCACAGAAGGATAACCAAAAAAAATAAGTACTGTCTTATTTAGCCTTTATGCTGAAAAGGTCATTGAAAGAGGGAGCTGGCCCTTTCTGTTTGTTGTTTTGGAGAGGATGGCTTTAGCAGCCAAAGAAATATAGACGCCCTATTCAAGGAACTAACAGCTAGATTAGAGATTAACTGTAACCTATTACATAGACTTAAAATCAGTCGGGGTACTGGATAAAACTTTCACTTTTTGTCTTGTTCATTGAACTACCAAATTAGGCACATTAATGGCCTTGAAGGAATAAATATAGCACAACGAGAACACAAAATAGGATTTTTTGGTGACAAGATCATCACATACATTCAAACTTAAAATGTGTATCTACGTGAACTCCATACATCCCTTCATTAATTTAGACAGATATCTGGTTATAAACATAGTATAACAAAAATATATGCAAAGGGTATAAATTAAAATGAAACAAGTGAATAAAATATTTAGTAGTAAGAAGTGAATAGTAACCTAAACACAACTTTTTCACAATGGTCATCTATCCCTATGGATTTAAGCACAAGAACTTAAGTAATTAAAATGAATATACTCCCTAGATTACTTCTCGTTTACTTCTCTACCCATCAACCTTACAGCCTGTGACAGACAAACATCAGGGTTTATATTGGAAGCCAGAAGGCCAAGGATCGAATTTAAAACACTGTAGTTAAGGAAGAAGCAACAGGGAATTTCTCTACCAAATTTAAGAGAATATTTTTATTCTCTCCAAAAAAAGATGTGGTGTTTTCCTTTTGAACTGTGGGAGGAGGTCCTAGTACCCAGAGAGAATCTAAGCATGCACAGGAAATAACATGAAAACTCCATGTTGAAAAACCAGGTTGGGATTTAAAACCGGGACTTTTTTTGCTGCAAGGCAACAGTCCTATAAATAGCGCCAGCATTAATTCCAATGATACTGCATAAAAGCATATACATTTTTAGGAGGAATATTTTTTTATGCAAAAAATTATGTATTTCACATCTGTAGAGTCGTTTCATTGCCAAAAATAGCGTTTTAGGCGGGCCTAAAAAAAAATGGGTGGGTTAAATAAGTAAAATAGAACATAAGGCAATGTGTAAGTTACAATTAGTCACCACTGTTATTTCCTTGTTTTGGTAACTCAAACACTGTGTTTTATTTTTTTAAAGATGTTCAATAAAATTACTTTCAAACATCCACATAATTAAACACAAACATTCTATACCAAATTAGCCAATGACAGAAGGTCTTGCAAAGATGTGTTTCCTCTAATCCCTACCACACATGTGCTTTTAATTAAATTTTGTTTTGTGTCATTGTGTTATCTGGGCCTTAAGTGACAACCCTAAAAAAAACTATTTTTTCAGAGCCCCATAATATTGGATGGAATTTTTTACTAAATGAGTAACCTAAAAGTACATCCTATTTATAAATGCTATCCACTGTATGTTTAAGGCAGTGATAGAAAGATCTTGAAAACCTCCACACTATAAATTCAAGCTATTTTTTACACTGGTGGGAACATTCCCACTAAAGCCATGCCAAGCATGAACTTGTCATGCTTGGCATGGAGTTGAGGTGTTGTAATCTCCTGGATTAACCTCATACGATCTTGAAGTCATTTTTGCATAGCGGACACTCCTCAGAAGATTCATAACTATTCTCTTTTCTCTATTTGTGAATAATGGCTCTTAAAGGGTTTGCTGGAGTTCCAAAGTCCCAGAAATGACTCTGCAACCCTTCACTTTAATACATGTCAATGACTTTGTTTCTCCGATGTTGAGTTTGAATCCAGGCTGGGGCAAGGATATACTGCAACAGCATCCAGTGGGTCCTTAGCCAAGACCCTTTGTGCTACTGCCTACTTCATTTGCTTTGGATAGAAGCATCTGCTAAATACATAAACTTAATACCTTTTTCTACAACCAGATTTGTCACCATTGTTCAAAAACTACATGTGTGTGTTATCTTTTTTTCTTGATTTGCAATTAATATGTGTTTGATTGGAAATATTTATTAGAGACAAAACCCAGCACATCATAATGCACTTAGTGTCCTTAGTGTTTTGTTTTTTAGTTTGTGAATACTTTTGCTTTTGTATTCCAGGATGATGTTACAGCTAACTTTTTTAAATGCTTCTCTTAAAGCTGGTCTTATGGTTGACTGGGTGGTATGTTCTTGCTTTTCTGCAACACAAAATTACACACATACTTACAGCCAAAGCAGCATGATATGTCATGTCCATCAGAGCAAATATATTACAATTATAAATTATATTAATTTGAAGTTGTAGTTACATCATATGCATGTGATAATACCCTTTAGTTTAATAGCATATAATTGCTGATTTGCAAAAATCCGGCTATGCTTTCAGCTGGTAGTAGCTAAAGGTATTACTTCTGAGATTTCATGGTAATGAAAAATGAGTGGAGTTTGGGGAGGCAGGACGGTGGACACAAGAAAGAAGAACACTTGAGATTCTTGCTGTATTCCCTCCAAACTTGTAATGTCGGTTTGATTAGCAAGCATGTAATGTACTCTACCCCCATGGCTGGAGACAGAGGAGAGGGAGAAGGGGGAGGTGGAAGACAAGAGAAGCGGGATGAAGGCAGAGGTATAGCAGGAAGGAGGTGGAGTGTATATAGGCTGGCATCTCAGCAGGTCTCCTCATCTCCCCTTCTCCCCCTGTGCCTCCTACATTTTATTTGTTCATCTCTTCAAAACAAAAAACAAGTCGTCCCCACCCACCCTCCTTTAAAACCTAACATCACCTCCTCTGTCTAGGCACACACACTAAACCCTAATGCCCAGTCCCCATCCCCTCCTATAGCTGCACCATGCTGTGTAAGTGCAGGGTGTGGGTGGGGTATGATGAGGTTGGAGGTCACAAGCAGGAAGAGGTTTTTTTTTTTTTTTTTTTAAGGGGGAGGAGTTGCCCACTCTCCCCCACTAACAAGTTGGATGTCTGCATGCATGCAGGAAGTTGTTTGTGCACCAACACAATACAAGTTTGTTTGAATCCAGCAGGGAAAAGTCGATGGTGTTGACACTCAGCTGGTTTAAGGGTTAAAGGCTAACGGAAATGCTGAGGCAGCATCAGCTGGTGTCTCGCTTTTAAGAAAGTGAAAACTGAAAGTCATCAAAAAAAAGAAAAAAAATAATAAATATATATATATATATATATATATATATATATATATATATATATATATATATATAGATAGATAATTAGCCGTAGAGTTTAGATAAAATTAAGATGAGCAAACTTCACAAGCCAAGAAGTTTTGACATTTACATTTTATTTCTATTTAATAACTGATGACATGGTTTTTCTTTGTACCAATTCAAATAAAGAATGTGAACAACAAAGATTGTGTGCCACACATATTTAAACCCTCATTGAGAATAAATATAAACCTTTGATTTATTTAGTACGGAAATAACCTAAATGGTGTATAATATTATATATTTAATAATAGTTTTTGTCTTTTTTTAAAATTCAAAAAATGCACTTTTAAAGATAATAAAAATGGAAGGACCTTTATATACCTTGTGTATAAGTAAAAACCAAATTTTTCTATCAAAGTGACAGGGACTTTTGATAACTTTTAAACAAATCTAACACAGCCTTCTGAAAATATCCTAGTTCTCGAAAGTCAAGCATAAAACTTGTTTGTAAATCAGATTCAATAACGCAACAATACAATCGCACAAAGATTTTCTGATCATCCTTTATGCGCCTCCCATCAGAGCCGATCAGCGCTTTTGGTTCCTTCGCTTCCTTGCTGTGCTGTCGACTCAGGCTGTGAACAGGACGACATTAATGTGTGGAGACACCTGACAAGCCTGCTGGCCTTTAGGGCTCAGCCTAATCACTCTAGACTCAAATCCATCGGGAATTAAACCCACAAAACCAAACAGTCACTGTGTGAGCTGGCTGGCGTCTGCAAGGAGCAGCTGAAGAAAAGGAACTTACAGAAGGTGTGTCACTGACAACGTGCTGTTAAGAAAAAAGAGACTATAAAATTGGCATCTAAATGTTAAGGCCTAAAATGAAAAATTTTTCACTTAAAAACATGAAAAGAGCAGCTTTGCACCTACAGCTAAAGACAGGGATACAGAAAGCAATGCAACATAACAACTCTGACAGAAAGGCCAAAAGTCACGTCGAAAACGTCTCCCTACCATGTTAGAATTAACAATACCACCTCTTTTTCACCCTTCAGAATGCTTTACTAATTCAAAATTAATGGGGATTTTCCAGTGTTTAAAGAACAGTAGCTTCTTAACTCTGGTATCTATTAAGCCATACAGAGCCCTTCGCCACTCTGCCCCTCTCTCCAGATGCCCTCATTAATTTTAGATTGGCTTTAAATGAGTCTCCTTCATCGCGCCCGAGGTTTTCCAAATTAGATTCATTTATATTTAAATTGTGAAACAGGCGTGGTTAATGAGGGAATCGTCATTTTTTAGGTGTTATTTCAGATAGGCTGACAGTCTGGCCACTTATGGCTGTGCGAACTTAAACTGCCACGACAAAAAAAGCACACATGTAGTGAAGCCTGCTGTATCTCAACTTCAGGTTTTATATAGTCTTTTTTGGAAACAAACACAACCTACTCAGCACAAATGAGGTTCTAATAATCATTTAGGAAAACAGTTTTTATATTTATTTTGTCAGAACTAAGATAAGCACATAAACAGGACCCCTGTTTGTTTTCCTCCGTTAACACCTAATTTAACATTCCGAGAACTAATGTGCCATTTCTCGCACACCTGCGTAGTTTGCAGCACCGTTTGTGCTAAAAGCCGCATTACAAGACACACATGTTGATCTAACAGGTGCCTCGGTCAACACACAATGCCTGAAGAAGCAGCAGGATGCCTCTTAACCCTAAGCTGCTGAAATGTGTTGAAAATGCCACATCTGAAAAATAAGGAATATGAGAAGATTCAACAGGGCTTTATGATCCCACCCATCCCTCTCATAAAAAAAGAGCCAAATCACACAGTGCTTTACAGCTGTACGTCTCCTCACAAGGCTCCTTACAGCTTTCGGCGTCCTATAGCAACCCCCGAGCTTCCCCCCCATCAGGAATTTGACTGTTAGGAATCTAAGTGCCAGGCGTTTAAAACCTGAGGAATGCTATTGTTCTGGTCACAGCTGCACTACCACTGGCTCGGCTATTGCTGCTACTGTGTGTAGGGAGGGGTGAGGGGTGTTGTGATGTGGAGGAAGGAGGACGGGAGGAATCGGAGGTGTGAAAAAGGCACGTTTTACGTGTTTCTAGCACTTTGTGGTTTCATGACAAAGCAAAGACGCAGCAAATAGTTGACAGCAAGCTGACACATTCCTCCTGGCCTGTACATTTAGGGGAGCTCTCTCCATCTTCCCTCCCCTTCCCTCCCACTTTATAACCTTTTCTTATTTGGGATCACATATATCCACACATACTTTCAGCTAACACAACACACTTAAGTATTCTTAATCTCTCCACATTTTGTCAGATAACAATCACAAAGTTTTTTGTACTTTCTTAGAAAATTACATTTTTAGTTCTTTTAACAACTTACAATCTAAAAACTGGGGCACACATATATATTTAACGCTTTTTAAATGAATATTTTCAATAAACTTCAATGTGAGCACTTGCAGTTGACATCTATTCAAAGTTAGAGCACCTGTGGGTAATTTAATCTCAGTAAAAATCAAGCTTAGTGTGAAAGCAAGCATTACGATATAAAATAATAAGTTATGCTTAGAATTGTTCCCTGAGGAATCTGTGGGCATAAACTGACAGCTTAAATGAAGAAAACATTAATCAGAGCAACTCTGAAGAAAATGGGGAGATCTACAGCCTCAATGGAAGAATCTAAAAAAACAACTATTACTAGTTGTACACTCTGTTTGTAAAAAAACAAAGCTTCTATCAAAAAAACAAAACAAAAAGAAACAATGTAGGGGTCACACCCACTGTGTGGTTTTTAGGTCAGAAGAAACCAAAATGTAACTATATGCCATATAGATATCACAGAGAAACTTGTTGAATAGCGTCCCATCCAACTGTTGGGATGCTGATCTTTACCATCAGCTGTCGTCAGGATCAGTGGAAAAACAGAAAAAGTTAAGGTTTACTTCCTAACAGGATATTTACATTAAAGAACATTCGCGTGGTAAATAGTCTTGTGAAAGTCAAGACTGTAATCATACAATCTCACATTGTTTATAAAGACGCATGAGCAGATGTTTAAATGCTGAATGTTTGAACACTGTTCTAATATGTACTACAGTAATTTTTACAGTTTCGCAAAGCTTTACAACCAAACTCCCCCACTCCCATTTGTGGCACTTTGGTTTTTCACAGCACAAGTTAGAATTACAAAGAGCATTCATTCAGCCATCCATCCATCCATCCATCATCTTCCACTCACCGGAGCCACACCCTCATACCCTCTTGGATCTTTAAGGTTTGAACCCAGACACCCTGCTCGGTAACTAATGTTGGCCTTTTTTTTTCTCAATCTCATTCATTTAAAGCCCTGAACAAACACAGTAAAATCACAAAGCACAAGATTCAGTGTGTTGTACCCATTTATCTCATTGAATACAGTAATGTGTAACAAATAGTGTTACATTGTAGACACAAGAATGTCTTGATCATTTTTAGTGTCTCAGACTTTCTTGTATTCAAAAACAGTGAAATCTCATAATAAAACATGTTCAAGTCATTTGCACATATTACTCATAAACATAGTGACAGGACATTTTGTTTTGCTATAACTGACACGAATACTTGGTTTTGAGGAATTCCTTATTAATTGTAAGAAAGTGGTACGTTTTTGCAGGTTAACAGCTTTGTACTAATTTTGTAAAAGCACTAGCTGTTGTTCAAATGCACCAATTGGAAACCTTACACATTTCTGCTTGTAAACAATTTTAAAAAAACGTTTCACAATTATGCACAAATTTCAGTTGGTCATCACATAATGTCCTAAAAAAACACAATAAGGTTTGTGGTTGTTATCAAAAAAAAATAAAGAAGGTTATCAATCTTTTTGTAGGGATATGTGCCCAACATACATGTTTATATTCTTTTGTTATTTTCTCATCTTTGTTTTAACAATAAGTCACTGTGAGAGTCGCATGATGCACCTGATTCAGACGTTGCATATTAAATTTACTTCGTTTGGATTGAGGTGTCACTAATGTGTTGTTGAAGTTGTAAAAATGAAACTCTTTACATGCTAAATTATCTCTACTTGTGTAGTGTTTATGAAGTCTAGAGGACCTCAAAGAGCCACACACCCCATGCAGTCATTCACCATTCTATTCACACACTGGTGATGATGGAGTGCTACAAGCAATAGCAGCCTTGGTGCTGTATGACAGAAGATAGGCTGTAATGTTCACTGGGCCCTCTGATCACCACCAGCAAGGCCGGTGAGATGTGATGCTCAAGGACTCAATGACTTAGACAGATAAAGTTGGGATTTTAACTTGCAACCCATAGGCTGAATTCCTACCACCTGACCCATCGTCTGAGTGTTTTATAATTTAAAGCTTTTTTAATAAAATTAAACTAAATAGAAAAGAAACTGAACGTAAACATAAGATTTTTCCAGTTAGTGCTTAAGGACCCTGTTCAATTCTGTATGGCAAGTTGGATTTTATTATTTCCCATCAGGTTGACATATTTTGTCAGATAAATATTGATTTAGACTGTAAGTAAGGGCAGGAAAATGACATGTCCTTCCTTCAGTTTGCAACAAGCCATTCAGTGGAGTTTGCTTTATTTGAATCAGACTATTTACAGAGCAAAACAGAGAAATCTTGAGAAAACCTGCAAAGGTTTGTGATTCTAACCTGGTTAAATGTAAAAAAAAGATCAATGGGTATAAACAGTTTTCCCTTGCTGAGTAAGCTACACCTTATTAAAACCAGAAGATGAAGAGGGACACTTGCAAATACAAAGTGGATTCTAGGTGTTTAATTTTCTTCCATTCCAGTTTCCTATAATCGGTTTCTCTTATTTGATTCACTCATCAAGGGAAGAAATAGAACCTAGAGACCAAGAGATTTTCCCCAGTTTCTTTGAAAATAGCTATCCAGCTGGCTGTTGGAAAAATGCTTGGCCTTCCTCCAAGCATCTGACTTTATAAACACTGTGCCACACTCAATTTGGAGCACAGCGGAAGCGGGGCACAACCGGTACCCTCCAAAGCAGTGCTGCCTCTCTTTGTAGGAAGTCCTTGTGTGTGAGCATGCTTGTGTATCTGTGGTTAAACACGTGTATGTTGTGTGTGATGTACCTACCACTTCCCAGCTTTTGCCATCTGGTTAGGTTACAGCCTTGGTCGCTTTAATCTCAGATTACATAACTGAAAACAAAAAACAAGCACAAAATTAAAATGTGAAAATCTTAATATGTGATTTCACATAAACACATAAGCTGTTCACTCTCAACGTCTGTTTGTAATGAATGACAAATTGAAGCTGTTGATTGGCACCTATACATTTCCGAGGCGCGATCAGCTCACATAGTCGGCTTCTGCTTATTTTCCAGTAAAGATGTGGGTGAATTCACAGATAGGAGACAGATTTATAAAACCCTCGGCCTTGGTGAAAAGCTGCAGAGACTAAAAGGTCAGAGATCGTTGTGAATCCTTGTACACTCACAATGGCTCACAGTGTTTCCTGATCCAAGGTTGTGTTACCAGGCAACAAATACAGTTCAGGGCGAGTAAGTTGATGACTCTTCCCCCTGTGTGCACTGTAGCAAAGTTTCTTTGCAGAAAGTTATGGCTGACTCTTGAATTCATGTAAAAGTTCGGTTAAACTGTATAATATGTGACCTATTTCAGTCTGAAAAATCTTCCTATTGGGGGTCAAATACATATCTCACTCGAAGATTGCCTACACAGTGGAAATGAACATGCACATACATCAACAAAAGCATCCATACAGAGACAAACACTGTAACCCCCCAACACACCCCCTTACAGTTGTCTAAATAGTGCGCAGTACCACTGGGTTCTTCTTCCTTCAGTATAAAGAGGACCTGTTTGAGTCCAGTGTGTCCAGTTACCCCAATTGCACTGCCCCAAAATAAAGTCACAGAAATTAACATGAACACACTTAAGCACACACACATGCACCACCAGCCCCAATTCAGCTGTGACTGCTTTGGACAGAGAGGCATTTAGACCACAGAGATAAGTAGAAACAATTGCTAGTTGTTATGATAGCAAGTGTTTATTCAATTAAATGTAGCGTCTTTGTGTTTGTTTTCTGCATTAGCATAAAATAATATTTAGGCAGTTTTATATAAATGATTTATAATTATTATTTTTTAAACAACTTAGGAAGGAAGAGTTTTAAGAAAGGCACATATAAGGATATTGAGGTTACCCTGCAGAAACTTTGCATTGCATTAAAAACATATTACTTAAAAAAAATAGACGTAACTGGTATTGAGGTAGCTGTGACCTATTTGCAATGCTATTGTAAACCATGTAATAGTGTCTTAGGTGAGGAATGTCCATAAAACATTATGGTTTGAGTTTCATGTGATACAGATTCAGGTTTGAAGTTGTATCCCCTCAGCAGCCCCCCCCACAGACACACACACTTTGATTTATCAGTTACATTTCAAAAGTGCCTTTCAGAATCACACACAAAGTTAATATGAAAGTATAAAACATTGTTTTCCCCAAATAAAACAATACAGAAAAAGAAATAATAAAATATCAGAAAAATCAAAGGAAATTAGTATTCAAATGTGACTATTATTAACTGTTTCATTTATTGATATAGGAATTAAACAGTTGCACAAAGCAAACAAAGAGTTAACACATAGATTCAAATAACACCTGACAAAGCAATGATAGGAAAAACGGAGTAATTTACTCACAATAACTAATCAAACATTTATATTTCTGTGCTGAAGCCCCCATTATTTTGTAGTAGTTTTTTTCTTTTTTT
>JAVLVB010000668.1:6737190-6748076 GCA_032876305.1 Orestias chungarensis | reverse complement strand
TGTATGTGTGTGTGTGTGTGTGTGTGTGTGTGTGTGTGTGTGTGTTTGTGTGTGTGTGTGTGTGTGTGTGTGTGTGTGTGTGTGTGTGTGTGTGTGTGTAGTGGCGGGGGTGTCGATCTGACCCGCAAGCTGACCTCCTCAAACTTCAAACTGAATACTTCTGGCAGTTTCCACGACGACAGAGCTCTCCAAGCCTTATCCTACTTACTCAGACGAGACAAGGAGCAAGGAAGAGGAGGCAGCAGGAGGAAAGAGAGCAAGAGCAAGAAAGGGGAAAAAGAAAGACTAAGGCAGCGAGGGACCAGTGTGGACAGAGAGGGACGGGGGGGAGAGGGGAGGCGATAGAGGTGTCAGGCTTGCAAATAAGCGAGAGTTGCTGCAGTTGCATCTCTGTGTTTTTCATGAGTAGACAGTTTACCGGGAGATTATTCCCAGTCTGCTATTTAGCCTTATTAAGCCAATATGCCCAGAGAAAAATGCCTCTCTCATTATTAACCTAAACTCTGAAATTATTCATATTTTTTTTTGCATATGTACTTTATGGTTTTTTTCTGATCATTGTGCAATGAAGATAAACCTATCAACGCACAGTGTGTCTGCTATTAACAGATGTCTGTATCACTAAGTTCCCAAAATTTACTGGGAATCATATAGGTGCATTATAAACATGTATAAAGTGTAAAGAGTGATTGATTAATGAGTTTGTAATAGCTGGATGTTGTATGGTTACATTTTGACACAATAAAACCTTTTATTCTTTTCACTTTAGGGTGCATAGACTGAAATGTAATTTTCTCTGACTTTAGGCCTTTTAATGCCTGATTTGATGAATAGTTAACAAGAGGAGTACTCCAAATCCATCCCTAAAATATTTAAGGATTATGTAGAATAAAAAATGTCCAATACTTAAATGGAATCTGTAAATGGAAAACTTATTTGTACTGTCCACTCAAAGTGTTTTATACTGAAGCCACATTCAACAACAATGCATTAAGTGGCTTGCCCAGGGGCTCATTGTAAGACAACTAATTTACCCACAGAGCCACAGTCACCCCTAAGATTATATATTCTCCGTTAGGTTGCATTAAAGGAGTACAAACACTATACAGCTATCCAAGAGCTTCATGTAAAAAACATGGCTAAAGGGCCATGTTTGCCTAAAAGGGCTCTCATTCATTTAAAGTCCTGTCATCCATGCTACGTCTGACATAAAGCAAACTGAAAGTGTTTATAAACTAATGTTTGTTGTGATTGTGGATGACTGGATGTGGTATTGTACATGTCTTGCTGCTTGAGTTTGCCTTGAGAGGAGCAATCCAGAGCGATCTGATGTAAAGACACTTAAAAATCAGTAATCCTCATTTTTGTGTCCTGAGGCCCGCTGTCACTCACCAGCCCAGAGGAATGTGGTGATTGATCCATTTATGCTGTAATCTGTGTTTAGTATTTTTACCTGGCTCCTTCCCAAGGCCCTGCCTTTTATCCACATTAGGTGTGTCAAAAACTTGCAGTGCTGGCCCAGTCGAGAGGCTCTGTTCAACACTGTTGTACTGTTATGTCTGTATATATATCAAAGCATCCAGGTCAAATAAAACATATTAAACATCTACACAGGTGTCGCTCACTGTTTGAGTAAATAAATAAAAACAGTTATTCCAAAACAGACACTTATTTCCTTGTTTAGGTAGCTCAAATACAGTGTATTTTTTTTAAAGCTAGATAAAAATGATTTATAAGAACTTAAACACAGGTCTCACGCACATAGTTAACCCCCGGCTTGTCTGAAGCCCCTGCTGTACACCAGTTTTCTTTCCTATTGAAATATTAACACCACCTTTCTCTTTTTTTTAATCAAATTTGATTAAAACCATAGATTTGACAAAATTCACCTGAAGGAACCATTCAAGGAACGTTTTAGGTGACTTTCCATCTCTGCAACAGAAACCAAGTGTTCGACGCGTCTAACGCTCTAGACACGTCTGACGCTCTAGACACGTCTGACGCTCAAAAGGTTCGAGTTTGGACAATTTAACTTACACCACTGGAGGCCTGAGCGCCAACCAATCGGAAAGCGCGTGCTATGTGACATAGTGACAAATTTTCCAATGCTGCGGAAGAATGGGAAGTGATGATGGAAACTAGCGTCAAAATCGACAGTCTCATCAGCACAGCTCCTATCGTGGGTGGTGAAAATCACCAAACTTTGAACCCTGCTGAATTTTTTTTGTAGATACTGGTAGCTGCTCAGAGCTCAGAGGCAGCTGCCAACAAAGTTTTTTTATTAAATAAAGCCAAGCTGCTCTCTCAATTTCATCCGGTATTGTACAAAAAAAAATGTTGAAGAGACCGGACGTCTGACCGGAAAAGAAACCTGCAGTCGGGACACTTGAAGCGTGTCAAGCGTGTTGGAAGCGTCTGACCCTAAAAAGTGCACAAAATGTACACGTGTCCAACTTGAAGCGTTAGGCTTGATTCTGACGCTCAAGACACGTTTGGTGTGAATGTAGCAAAATTGTTCTGGGGTTGCGATTCTTCAGACGGAAAGGTGGAACTGGTAAACAATGATGAGAAGAAAAATAAATCAAAACACATGGAAATGCTGGGCAAAATTACAGGTTGTGAAAATCGTGGCTGTTTTGAAGGTTAACCTTTCTGCAGTGAAATGATATAGAACTAATGCTACAATGGCCCAGTCAAAGTCCAAATTTACATTTAGATGGTGAATCTTTGGCCACACTTGAAGATTGTCCCTGAGCTTCAACTATTGTGGAGTATCAGTGGAGCAGGAGGTTGATGAACGGATTGGTACAGAGTCTGCAGTGATGTAGAGGCTGTATTGGTCCGTCATCGTAAAGAGAGAGCAGAGCCAAAAGGCCAAGCTCTCAATTTAATAAACTATCAATGTTTCTATACCGTAACTATGGTCACAAGCAATTGGTAGCGATCAAGGAACAAGATCTCAGATACAAATGGGTGAGATGGGTTTCCTGCGCAGGATGTCTGGGCTCTTCCTTAGAGATAGGGTGAGAAGTTTAATAATCCAGGAGGGGATGTCCATAGCCGCTGCCCCTCCACTATGACAGGAGACAGTTAATATGGCTCTGGCATCAGCCACATCTCACCAGGACGAGGCCCATGGGAAGAGACAGAACCCACTGGAGGGACTAGTTCTCTCAGCTGGCCAGGGAGCTTCTTGTGATTCCCACAGTTGCGCTGGTCGAAGTGGCTGAGAGAGGAAAGTTTGGGTCTCTTGGCTAAAGCAGCTGCCTTCACTACCCCTCCCCAGATAAGAGGAAAAAACAGATGGATAGAATGTAAGGTGTTTTTAAGTATTATAGACATAATAACCATGTATCCATTAATTGACTTGTTTTGGTTGATACCTATAGCACAAAAATGCATTGACTTTGATGTTTGACAGAATCTGAAAAATCTGAAGAAAAATGTTAGCAATGCACTGTGACCTCATTGCACAGAGACGCAATAATACCGATTACCTTTACAATTTAAAAACATGATAATCCTGTGTGGATTCTGTGGGATCACTGTTCGGTAATGAACGCTCACATCAAAGCAGCACTGCCAGGACTAACAGGCCTCTAACCTCCCTCAGGGCAACTGAGCTCTGTCAGTCGGTAAATCGGTAAGTGATCCTGTATGTCATTTAATCAATATGAACAAGCAGCAGCTGTTCCACATCATCATCTCCCCTGGGGGTCATTGTCAAGACGGGGCATAAAAATGAATGCTAGTGTGTGAACACGGTGTGTATGTGTGTGTGTGTTTGTGTGTGTGTGCACGCGTCTAACAATATTATGTGAGCCATTTTTCACAGGTTTTTAATGTGACAGTTGGGCTAAACTGTGGAAAAGCTTCTAGTTTGATGGAGCCTGCAGTCGAAGCAAATGTTTCCTCTGCTCTTGCGTTTGCAATAAAAAACGAAAATCTGTGACCAATACAAATATATGGATATATACTCATTTATTCAAAAACAGGGGGGTAAAAATGTCCCGACCAATTTAAATATAATTCTTGGGATGACTTTGATTATTTTTTCGGAAATGTAATTTATTTTTTCGTATGTCCTTCAGCTGTTAAATTGTGAAATTAATATTTTTTACTTTTAATTGAAACTTTATAGAAATTTTACAGCAGTATATTTGGAAAGGCCATCACCAATTTATTAAAGTCTCATTCAGTTTTTTTTTTGTTTTTTTAAACATACAATTGGTTATTAAGAACAGATGAGAAAATACTTCAGGGTATCTCCTTTTCTCTATTGCTTCCTTTCCTTTAACAACGTGAGACAGTGAAATCTCATCCAGCCACCCTTTTCTACCCTCGTAGCCAGCAGGGAGGGACATGTCATTTCACTCGCACGCGTTTGTGTGAGTGTATGTGCATTGCTGAGCATGACACCAAATGACGAGAGCACAGAGAGGAGGCAGGTAGTGTATGGGGTGGGGGGGTAACAGGGCTCTGATCTCTCAGATAGGGAGATAGCCACCTGATTCAAATGGCTCGCTTGTTCCCGGCAGTCACTTGATCAGCGTGTGAACTGACTCCTCTCTTATTTACAATCAAATGCGACAGTGCTGACCTGCCCAGCCCAACCCAACCTAACCTGGGCAAGTCTGCTTTTTCCATTTGCCCTATATTTACCATGAGGCTCTCTACTTGCAGTGCTCACACACACACACACACACACACACACACACACACACACACACACACACACACACACACACACACACACACACGGGCACAAAGACTGAGAGAAATTCAACCAGGGAACCAGTGATAGAAACCTCCAGGGATGATGTTTTGTGGCTTTCTGTAAGTGATGTCTTTTTCATTTATCAACAAATGTACACTGACAGTTAAACCAAAACTAATAAAAACTCTATATTCACTACAGGACTTTATGAAGCACCCCCAGATTGTAATAAACACTATACCTGACAGTAAAGCCTGAGCAAATGATGATAATGACAGAGTTTGATTAGTGATTAAAGGGCAGAAATGTTTTTTTGGTTTTTTTGTTGTTTTTTCATCTGACATGTTTCCATACCTATTCACCACAAACTCAACGATTAAAAAGTATTTTACATGTTTAATTTGTAACAGTGCTATGTCAAGTCCAGCTGAACCCAAAGCGATTAAGTCATTCACGCAGGACGATCTCCCACATCCTCAGCCACCGTCTCCCCTTAATTAACAAATTTCCCCCTTCATCTGCACGATTAAGTGGTTCCACCTGAAGTTTGAACTTAAAATGTTGTGTTTCTCAGAGTGACAGGATTTGTCCTCCATCTAGAGTAGACTAGAATGAGGATGATGGTGGTTTAGGGTCTACAGGTATATATGCACAGTTTGACTAACTCTGCTTGCCTGGATATCATTTTTGCGGAAGTAAAATTACAAAGAGTTACCATGCACTGCTGGGCACTGAAGTTTTAATTTTGGAGGGTACATTTAACTCAGTTAGCTAACTTTCTACAGGTGACAACAATGAATATATAAAACAAGTGGCAAACAGATTTAAGTATTATTTTGAGGACAGGATTCAATACTCAAAATCTAAGAAAATGAAATAATCTTTCTAAGGAAATTGCTTTCGATAACAATATATCCTTTATCAAGTAAAAGCTGTATGCCACAAACATGTCCAAAGAGAACAACTTAATGACATTTCTAAAGCCATTTGAGGTAAACTAGTTAGTGAGTTAAAGATCCCACTGTGTCTTATTCAAACTGGACCAGCTGTTTAAATGACCAAACATAAAGCACAACTAAACCCAAATCTAAAATATAAGATTGATAGTCTAAAAAACTTGTGCAAAATAGTGCTTTTAAACTCTCAATTTACATGTTGTACATTTTCTCTAACCTATTAAAAGATATTTGCATCGTTTCAGTACATTTTTACCAAGAGGAATTGTAATTGTGACATGTGAATCAGGACATGCTCTGGAAGAGAACAGATGCAAAATATTCTTCATCTCGGACTAAAAAAACTATTTCCCTTTAACTCAGATCATAATCATCCATTCCTACAATCTGCTGTTCGGACATGTTTGGTTGAGAAATTACTAAAATACTAACGATTCTTTGGGCATCCCAAACATTTTACATTTTATATGCAGACGTCAATTTACTTAATGACAAATGGTCTAATGTAATCAAATCGAATTCAACAGATAGGTATATTTGATGGAAGGCATGAGAAACACTGCTCTAAATGTTTATAGAAAAAACCTTTAGGTATCTTATGGAGAGAGTAAATCAGATTGTTAAACAAATAATACATATTCATGATTGGAGCCCAGATGATTTACAAAAGTGAATTTACAGCTTGGGATGATTAGCAAACGTCCTTTTTAAAATTTGAGAAAAATGTGCCTCGGAGCTGGAAAAGAAACGGCCTCAGTGTGCTGCATCTGCCTGCCTGTCCGTCTGTCCATCTGTGACTGTCCCGTCTGATTATCTCTCCCAGTTGGCCCTGAGGGGACACCCACACTGAAAGAGGCCACTCTTCCATTCAACAACAGCTTCTGTCAGAGAGATACACAGAGAGGCAGAGACTGAGACCTCAAAGTCACCAACTCCAGAATGGCCCAATAGTGACTGATGCAATCAATCGAAATCTGCACTGCAGTCAACAAGACCAGTCTTTTTTTTTATTCTTTTTTTTTTAGGTAATATACGAAAGAGGAGCTCTTCGTATAAGGAGATGAGATTTAAAGAGGGCACGGCAGACGTTCTTGGATTCTTCTTGAAACAGGAAGATTTCATGTCGAGAAGCAGAACACACAAGATTAGGTCTCACGTTTTTATGAGGCGTTAACACTTGACGGACACACAGCAGTGAGAAGTTTATGTGTTAGGGCGCCATTAAGACATATTTACCATGTGTGCAACACAACAGTAAAATAACAGCCATGTCTAAACGTGTCACTTGTGAATCATCAAAATGTGAGCGTCGGCCTACAAATGTAAAATACAGTACAATGGGTATAACAGGACGCGTGATTGAACTGAACTGAGCTTTTGTGATAAATTATGATCTATTTATTAGCGTTTTAATAATTATTTGGTAATAAAGCGTTTCTCTGTTTTCTAAAATGTGTGATCAGCTTTTTTAACTTGTGATACGAACAAGTCTCAATTATCCAGAGCTTTTACAAAACAAAAGCTGAGCTTATCTGCAGTTTATCTGCAGAATCGTATACTAATTTATACAAATCCCCACATGTAGGAATACATGTCAGGCAATTTGTTTTGTGAATGTATGCCACTAGTGATTTCAGTCATTGGAAGACTTACATACAAATATTGAGTGACAGATTTTAATGGCAAAAATGTTTGTTTTTTGTGAGTTTTTTTTTCTTTTTATGGGAAAACAGGAGAAAATAGGAACACAGGAAAGAGCACCTACAAATCTGTGAGATCATTTCAGCACTGGATGTGTGTGTGTGGAAAGCAAAGGAAGCTGTCATCTTTATGTCTGGGATGCTTTGTGCCGCTAAACTCCTCTGTGACACGTTGTACTGCAGGCCTGCCCTTAAAAACACATTTACACCTCGATGTATAGGTCTGCTTGAGATAAAACACACGCTTAGACGACACAAGTCTAGCATCGTTTTGTTTGAGTAACACTAACTTCACTTAGAGGCGCTGAATGACGTTGCAGTTAAGCACAAAAAACAATTTTACACAGTTTATTAATGAGCTTTACAATAAACTTAAGTTTATGTGTGTAAAATAAAAGGTTCGGGAATTATCAGCTATAGCTCTTACTATATTTGATTATTAATCTCCATACCATAATTTTGAATGCTTTAGGTAGGACTGGTGCAACGGTAGGAAATCCATTAATGATAAGATGTTTTGAAAACATAACAATGGGCTGTTTTAATATAAATAAAAAGATTAACATTGCTGCTAACAGTGGAAAGAAGTTTTCTAAAATGAACTGAGTGGGTAAAGCTTTGATAACCTAAATGTTGGGATTGTTTCTAAAAAGGAAAACCATTATTTAAAGTAAAGATAGTAAACAGTTGTTTTTTTTAACAACAAACATATAAGTATGTTGTTAAATTACTGTAAACTGACTTACTAAAGTAATGGTTTCTTAACTGTATTCATACTAATCAAATTTGAATCAAACACTGGCTTAATTTGACATTTTTTCCATTTAACTCACGACAACATGTTTCCTCAGGTGGATTAAAGTGAAATTACTGACTGGTTTTATGATTTAGTTATAGTTTTCTGCATGAAGACAATATCCTGTGCAAAAACAGAGCAGTTTCAGGCGTCTGCCAGATGTTTTAGAGATTAATGATTTGCTTTACACCATTTATATGCATTAAGGGTGTTTTCCCCCCTTGAATCACAACATATATGTTGTAATTCAATTCTAATTTAGAGTTACATTTTTATTGATCTGCACACTTTTTTTTGTCATCTTTTGTTTGTTTGTTTGTTTATAGAGACTGGATTATTAACCTCATCAGCAGCATTTTTCATGACTTTCTCTGACCGTGTCAATTCTATTTCTAATGACAGTTTTGATGTTTTTCTTTATAATACCCCCCATATATACATATCAACCCTACTGTTTTGTTTAGAATAATTCACATGATTAATGTAAACAGTGTTTAATAGGAGCTGTGTAGTTTGGTCCAAGACGAATTAAAGTTGAGTCACGTCTCCGTATGGAATTTTTTAACTAATATTTGGGATATTTTTAAAAAACTGAACATTCATATTCATTGAATAAATAACTTTCATAAAGGCTGAAAGATATAAAAAATTAAAAATATTATCTTTATTTTATTTTTTAACCTTCTTCTTCCTCTCCAACATATTTATCCTTCAAATACTCTCATGGAGCCACACATTCTCATTCCTTTAGAGCGGCTTTTTTTCTCAGCATGCATGCATGCATCATGTGTCATATTCCAAAATAGGACAAGCACCGCCATCCCTCCTCCCTCGTTTTAATGTGCGAATGGAGTTGTTGGTCAACAGTTGGGTCGGGGGGCCAGGCGAAGGGAGGGAGGCCCTGAACAATGCACTGTGCTGTTTTATGCTGGAGTCGGTGGAGGGAGAGAGTCAGGCTGATGACAGAGTGAAAGAGGTTAGTGTCTATGCTGGGAAATGAGACCAGAGAAAGAAGCAGGGGGACAGGGGGGGAAGAGGGGGGTTCCTGTGTCTGTTGGCTTGTTAATGATGATTCAGTCCCATCAGCTCAACAGCCTTCTATATCAAAGAGTCCCTAAACGCAGGAGAAGCAGCTCCGGCTCAGCACTGCCAACACAGAGTGAAACTGCTTACATGTGAAAATAACATTTTCACCAGCAAGGTTTCTGATTCCTACCAATAGAATCTATATTGGTTCTGCAGAAAGTGGCTTTTTTTTCCTTGGCAGCTACAGAATAAAAATAAGCTATATTTCTTTATAAGTTACTATAGTTTTAAGAAGGAAACAGAGATATTCTGTCCGTCTGCTGTTTGGATAACAGCCATTATCATTGATAAAGAAAACTTTAGTCCCCCTTATGCAACAAGTCAAGGTGCAGATTTTAAAAGAGCTGTAGCGGGATAAGGCATGATTCCTGAGCATACTGGAACCAAATCTGCAAGTAGAGATTTTTTTTTTATGCGGGAAGTAATTCACTCCAGTTACATGGTCGCTTCTTTCTGCAACTGGGCCACACATCCAGGCTGTCCTTTCCTTCTCCTTTCTGCTTTCCTCCCCTCAGGGGCTCCTTGGGTTGCCTGAGTCCATCCTGCATGGGTGGCAGTAGAGCCGGCCCAAGCCATAAGAAAACTAAGCTGCTGGTAAGAGCCATCAGGCCAACCAGGGGCCAAGAGCATTTTAGCTCTCAACAACAATATCGTTTTTATTTGTGCACCTTTAATTAACCAGTATTTCAAACTATCATCAGATCTTCTACCTCACCAAGGTGCCAGGAAGAAATCAATATTGCAGAAAACAACACATGTTTGCTTACATACACGTAACAACTGTTTTTAAATGTAGCATTTTTAGGATTTGGAATAAATAACATGTGTACTAGTTGGAGCCATCCAAAGCAACACATGTGAATAGATGTTGACATTTTAGACTGCCATAATTTAATGTTGCTCGATAAAATATCTCTGTAACTTCTGTCAGTACTTCATCATCATTTATCATATAGTAAAGCAAACTAATCAACACATATATCACAAATGGCCTCAAATGGGTAAATCAGAGGTGGAAGAAAAATGTCTCCATAGTTTTATGGCCCCATAACAATTCCTTGTGGCTCCCTTCCAGTTGTTACCTTCTGAGATGTTTCTGCTTCTGTTTATTGTACGAAACCCTGCATCAGACAGATTTTGGAAATCTGAAAATGACATATTCACAGTTAGGGGACCCAACAGTGGCCTTCACTGTTTGCGAGCTGAAGGCCATCCTTGTGGCTTCAACCCGGAACACGCTGCTGGATTACATGTTGCATCAGCAAAGTCGTTATTACTTTATTATTCAGCTCAAGAGAAGCTCCACGCTTGAAGCCGCATTGTCCTCCTCCCTGCTGCAGCCAGCACGGCTCAGCAGCCAGCCAAGCGTTTGACGTTATTAAATAATAGAGAGATGCTGATCTGGTTGCATTGTTGTGAAGGGGAAAAAAAGACCAATTAGCGCGCCGTTATACTATCATTATGGCTGTATTAACTCGAATTTGTCATAAGACAATGCGCACATTGACACTCGGGTTTCACATTTCCAGATAATGGCGGAACCGAATGCGCAGGCAGAACTCTGGAGGCAGGAGTGACAAACAACAATAAATGTGTGGAAAGCAGAAAACTGACCAGATTTGAATTTTCTT